>NNCF01133304.1:93577-120945 GCA_002313205.1 Laupala kohalensis | reverse complement strand
CAATGGGCTTATACGGAGAATCTTTGGCAAGTTAATGTTTTTGTTTTATATCCAAGCAAAAGAACCGACTTAACATAGGGAAAAGAAACTACTAAAACTTAGCAAATTGGTATAGGAACGCAATAGCGTAAAGGTTTTCATACCTTCCGGAACATTTACAATAATTATTCACCAAAAACTGTGGAAAATACTGTTCTAACCGAAAAGCCGGTATTACGTATACAATGTTGTCCTTGTCCGACATTAAAAATAAAGACTGCGAATTATTCATTAATTAGAACTCCATTTGTTCAATATTTCCAAGTTTTATGAATAGTTGGTCACTGCACTTCAGTCAACACGGACATAATACCTTAATGTGAACAAGCATCCTTATATATTAGTCTGAATCCTTGTATTCGCTGGTAGCTACAGCAACACTGCAAACGTCGCTCACAAAGGTCTAGTTCCTAAACCGCATCATCCCCAATAGTTTTGAAGTAAATTCTTTCATATTTACTCTTGTGTCGACAGTTCATTTGCTAAGCAATTGCTTTCACTCTCTACTGGTTAACATCACAACGTAGCTGCGAACAGCGGACATGAAAGTCAGCCACGACGCACACAAAGAATTGCCTTTTACGCATTCAAATCGTGGGCAGTCACTGGGGACTCGAATTAACCCGAGCAGAGAACGCAACAACAGGAAGTTAAATCCACGCTTTGACAGACACTTCCTCCCTTTTTATAAACGGTATGGACGAAACTGTAAGGTTATTTTCTTTGTTAATTTATCATAAAGAATTCAGTTAATTTTTATCATTCCTCATCTTTCATGAGTATTTACGAATGTATAGTTTAGAATATCGGATATTTTCATGAAAATTATAATTTTAGAACTAAATTTTGATTAAAGAAATGATAGTTGTTTTATAAACAAATGTTTTATATCTACGGAAAATTGTGTTTGTTCATTTTACCATTTCAGTATTGTGATTATGGTAGTCAACAAATTTACATATATTTTATTGAAATATTTCTGTCTCTGTAGCTATACAAGAAATATTTATATTTCACGCATAATTGTGGAAAGCAGGCAATGTTCTGAAACGTTACAACAAGATAAAAATTCAATTAAATGCTTCACTTGATAATACTGAAAAATTGAGTTGATACCAACCCAAGAATTGTTCATATTAACTAAAACTTGAATTGGTTTATGAGACTGTATAAATATCGGCTTTTACCAACGTGCGTTACTTTGTCGGATGTATTTGGGGAAAGCTGACAGAAGAAATTCACTTTCTTCTGTAAAAAAGTGTCATTGTTATCCTACGTGCCAACGCCAAGCCCCATTGGGTGCTGTTCGACTTTTCACGTGGTTCAAATGTTTTGAGTCTGGCTAGTACAACACGAAACAGAGCAACTTAATGAGCCAAGCAAAATATCGCCATCTGTAAAAATATACGAGTTTAAAAAGTCTTTCCTATCTGTATCAAGTTTTGAATGATTCTCCAGTTGTTTTACAAATCATAACACTATTGGGTAGTCAGATGAAAACACAATTCACATATCTCCTAGAAGTACATATCGAAGTGTGGTTAGATTGAGACATTTTTGAAATTTTCACGAATAAGAATATTATAATACCACCAAAATATAATAATATTTTCGAGCTTAATGTGTATCCGAGCTACTTCTCGGAATGATGTATTCAGACGCTTAGGACTATTGCCTATTTTTCATCTGTCGCTATTGAAAAATCTTTAAATATTCACGGTCATTTTACGCTCCTGTTTTTTCAAACTCTAATGCTTACTTTGCATTTTTTCCCTTCTTGAACTTTAAAGTGTCGTTTAAAAATATAGTTCGATATCATTATATTTTTTAGGTAAATATTCATACTACATACCCCGTGTATATGCAATTTTCCGCTCATGAAAGGATACTTTTGCATCTTATTATGTTATCTTCGGACAAAATATTCAAGTAATTTTATTCTATTCATAACTTAACATTCAGTAAAGCTTCAAATGTTTGCACACAAATGCCTCCTAGATAACTCATTGCATTTTGATGTGATTTGAACACAAGTACTTTATAGAGTCACATAGTAAAACACATAAAAATTATATTCTGTTCTTTTTGAAAAGAACGAAAAATTAACATTTATTTCTTCTAATTGATGTAATTTTACGTCTGCTATTTTAATTAAAAAAGTTATTCCACCTTTTTTTGTTTCAAGCAGACAGTAATTCTGGTTTTAAAACCTCACATAAAAATCACANTTTAAAACCTCACATAAAAAACCCACGTAACACATATTAAAATTTATTGTTGTAATAAATGCACTAATAAAAACACAACATGTCAAAAAATTGTTAAAATGATATTAAAACTAGTATAATTTTTTTTGTACACTACGTTTCGTCTCTCTGTTCAAGACATCTTCAGGCGTGTTACTACTGTACAATGATATGAAACTAAGGCAGTCTGGGTCCACTGAAAAACCGATAAATACTTTTAGTACAAAGGGAAATATTTATGAAATAACGTCATCCAACTCACAACTAAAACATAATAAATGAGAATAAACTATAACAAAATATACAAACCATGACACTCATATAAATGAAATGAAAATGCAAGAAAGGTACTGTTCAGACATTTTTGATAAGTTCTCATTAAACAAGTGAGTCGAATCTTTCAAGGCAATGTATTGAATAATTTACTAAGTGAATCATCTCTGGAGAACAATCTCTTTGGCCAATTTAAGTGATTTATCTTGATTGTTGATGAGCTTGGGAAATTCTCCTTTCAAGCCATAGGTTGATTCAAATATTCTGCCATGCACCTTAAAAAAAAAAGAATTATTCATCATCATATGATTTACTGAGTTAATTACAAAGTCCTTCGCCGACTACATTGGAGTGTTAATGCCGTATCACGCAAGAGTTGGGCGAAACCAAACTTCCTTGTCTGGTCTCGAGTCGTCACTCCTAATCGACTTAGCAGAGCGTCACATCGATTCATCGAATCAAAGTGGCAACAGCGCACTAGTTTCAAACTATATAAGCCACATGGTCTCTTCACTTCTCCACTCTACTTCTAAAGGAGATACAGTTCTAGTACACGACTGCTATGATTACTACTATTAAGAGGCGAGATCAGAAGTTTAGCCTCTTATCAGTTCGAACTCTTTACTGTCGATGCCAAACCGACATATATTTTCTCTTCTTATTACGTTCGAACCCATCGCATCGTTACTTCTTCACGTCGCCAAGCCGACATTTTCTCGCAAGATCGAGCTTATAATTGCATCTCAGAAGATACGTGCAGCCAGAGGTTTACTACTCATCAACCTCTTTTCTGGTCAACACGTCACCCATCCGGATCAACTCTACAACAGCTTCAACCAGCTGGTTCCCAGAATATTCCTCATCATAACATCATGTCAGCTCTAGGAAATCAGTATTGTATTATTATTTCTCATCATATCATAGCATGTCATTAAATCATTTTAACGTTGTTAACTATTAACTTTCATCTCTCTCCCTCACCAACCATCATTTTGCATTTTTTCAATCATTTCATTCTTGTGCAGGTAAGAATGAACTTGTCTGTACAGGTACATTGACATGATACATAAAAAATGTATAATGTGATAACATCAAATTACCCTCAAAATATTACTTATAAAAACAAATACTTCAGAATGATTTTGTCTAAATCTTCTGGAATCGGCAAAAGTAAGACTTTGGTTAGTCAGTTAGAAACGTAGGAAGCTTCTAATTCTAAACTTACAATATTTTGAGTGTTCTAAGTAGAATCAAAATAAAACGCTCTGCAGTTCAAGAACTCTCTGGGTAATACAGATTTGAATTTTACAGAATATTGTTTCAAGATTGATACAATTTTGCTATGTTATCCGCAGTTTTTGAAATAAAGTTTAGTCCCCGGGTCCAGTCCTTGGGGGTAATAGTAACTCCCGCATTGTATATACATTCACCCGCGAAGAAAAGGAAAGAAAATTAACTAGGAGAGTTATTAAAAATACATAGTTAATATGTAGTGAAGAATAAATGCTTGACAAAAGCACTTGCATTTGCCACTTCGACATTTAGACTTGAATGAAGAACCCACAAAACTAAGAACCTCCGAACTCTCTCACTTTAAGTGTGAGACGTAAAGTTCCACACGGGAGATACCATGTGACTACGATGGGTAAACCATAACGATGAACGTCCCAAAAGAGCATTCCAACTCTAGCAGCAGTGTGGTGATGTAAACGCTTTTATAGTTCAAGTCACTTATGCATGTGCAAGTTTCGAGCTCCTCTTACGTTGTTTGCGTTGCAAGGACTACTTTAAGCGAGACTACCTCTTACAGAGAGTGCGTCTTCTGGGAACTTGGAGAGTGCTGTCACAAAATCTGGTACACATATCACCCTATTTTTGCGTTTCAATTAGGAATGTGGAGTTGTTCCATGCTATCTCGAAATAAAAGAAATATTTTTTGTAACATTTTTAACTATCGTATTTGGCAGAGGCATACCCGGTATTTTATTTCGGGGGAGAGGATATCACGCAAACATATATTACATGTACATTTCTTTTTATTTCGGGGAGGGGATATTGATGCCCCATATCCTCCCCTAGGTTCGCCTCTGATGTTTGGTTTATTCACCTCTTAATTCCAAAGATCTGATGTTTTTAGACCAAAAAATTCTACGTGATGAGATATCATTCCGTCTATATTTTCATATTTAGGACGTGATGTCCCATTACGATAATTTTGAATTTTAAAATACAAAAATTAAATTTTAAAGTGTCTTGTCCTCTTGTGAATTTTAATTAAATTTATTACCTGAACTAAACCTTATTACTACAACATTTCACGAAACTTACTCTATAACTCTACTGTAGATGGTATGAGGTAGGTAACTACTACTAGTTAATGGGTACATGTATGTTGCATAATTTTGCACAGTGCGTTCGATTATCTTTGTAACATGACTACAGACTATTAATATTATAACTTAAGATACGTAGTATAACCCACTGCCGGGATGGAAACTAACTTTTAGAAATGAGCGGAGGCCCACTACCAACCTCCACCGCCACACCATGTTCGTTATTGGTAAACCTTAACATTGAACGTCCCGAAAGAGCACTCCAACTCTAGCAGCAGCGCAAGTCGAGCCACATGACAAGCAAACAGAATTTGAGTCCTAAGAGTCCACTGTAAGATATTAAAATGTGGTATACCCACAAGATTCATAGTTAAAGTGCATTTGAGGATATTTTTATTTTTGTTGACTTCACTACGTGTCTGGAGTAGCAGAAGCTACAAAGCAACACAATACTAACCAAAAACCACTCCTAAAACTTTATTATACAGGAGACCTAGACTATTATTATGTAGAACGTAGCAACGAGAGGTTGTTGATTGTGGCAAGCTTAGTCAGTCTACTCCAGGATATATCGGACGAGCAACATTGCTCCCGAACTAGCTTGCATTCTGTCCTGTGCAAACGTTATGTTCTAAGCTACCAGACACGCAACATCGCTCACAATCGAGCTTAAATTCTGTGCGACCGGATTAGTAACATGGCTCCGATATATTGTACACGGGAGTAATACTGAATTGTTCAGAAACTGTTTGAACTATACTACAAGACAATTAACCATAGACTGTGTAACTGTAATACATATAACTATGCTTTGTCCCTAATAAATACCATGTTCATTTTGTTGAATTGAAACTATTATAATTTCAGATAGTAGATAGTTTATTTGTATAGATTTGTGGGGGCTCATATAGAACACACTGCACATCCTATTGTCTTAATTAATAATCTTTCATAAAGATGAATATCTCCCCTACACTGGTATTACATTGGTACTGGTTTTAACATTCTTACGATTAAATAACAATTATGAGTGCATTTTACCTGTATATAATTTCCATCCATGTGAAACACACACACACATGTATATTAGAGAGAGAGAGAGAGATTGTAATAATTTATTGAGTTTTTATGATATTGGTTCCTTATAAGTTGTGTAAAACCATGTTTTGTTAACACATATTTAAACAAAGGATTGTTTAGAGAGATAAGATTTGAGGATTCATGATTACATGAACTATCAAGTTTCAACGATCCAAAGTGTCACTTTAAGAATCGTGACTAGTGATATTCCCATCCGAGTGTTGTCGTAAAATGTAATACATTTCTCAAAGAGAAATGAAAGTTATAACAACCAGTTACGACATTGTCAACATAGTTGTTAGTCAATCTCCGTGAAGGACATTCAAACGCTATTTTTGCTTTGTTTTAGATTATTCCAATATTTTGGAGAAATTCAATCCATTTAAGAAATAACCCAAATAAAATCCTAAGAAACATGTCACCAACACTTCAAGTATGCACAGTATGATCATTGTTCCAGTTTCAATTATAATGAACTTGAATGATATTTATTGACAATTTTTAAAAAACATCCATATACACAGGAATAATAATAAACAGATTTGGAACTAAATGTGCGGTATTATAAATCATACTTTGAAAAGTGTTATCTAAAAGTGCACTTGAAGATTTACCATCTGCAAACGGAGTGAACTTAGTAGTAGAAGGTGCGGCCGGACCACTTGTGGAGCACCAGAGGGTACCGACCCTTGATAAATGGCCAATAGAAGCCACAGCAGCGGGGTTCCTGTCAGGCCATGATGAAGGCTTACTGACCACTACTCAACACCCAAGAAGAATGTCCCTCCTTTTCCGAAGAAAGGTACACTATATAACAGAGCCATACCTCACGTATCAATAGTAATGTGACACTAATTTATATGATGATAATTTATGTGATACTATACTACTACTAATAATAAATGTACTCAAAAAAGCAGTACAAACTACATATGTCCACGTGGAGGGCAATAAACTAATGTACTCTTTGAAAACAAACAAGAGGCCATCCCATCAATTCCGATCAAAGGCCTGAGGGCAGTGGAAGATAGAAAATTTCGGCACTCTCGTAAGATAAGAATAAAAATATTTAAGTATATGTTATAATATCAACAAAATAGCAACAAATTTCTATATCATAAAACACAAAAAATATTTCAGTAGTACGTATTATTTTTAAGTTATAGGTTCGGAAAATATTTTTTTATAAATCGTAAATATTAAAATAACACTGAACTCGAGATTCATTGTTTCAATTGACGTTGCCCCTACATAAGAGTCTAGAGATCCTGTATAAATTAATATAGATTAAGTATTACAATTGAATTTGTATACAAACTCAATATGTCCGAGATGTAAATTAATGACATTACTGACGCAAATTATATCCCTATTTCGTAATAAGGTCCTGAGATATTTGAGATAAAAATACTCTTATGAACAACGTACAAAAGTGACTGAAGAAAATAATAATCACTAAATTTAAAAGGTCAATAGCTATCCGAAAATAAAATGATTAAATTGATCGTAAATGAGATAATTCGGAGACACAAACTGATCCGCTATGTATTCCTGACATTGTAGTCCAATCATGTATTTATTGATGTAGTGACATACTAGACAAAGACATTTTACAGCTTTGATTTATTCCTGGATAAGCCATTAATTTACCATCAATTGTCCATGTAGCACTCGACATTAACAATATTTTTAATTTCCTTTCTATTATGCGCTCTCTAGGGGAATTATTTAATATAATCCACAACAACCGCTATTCTGCGGTTAAGTGGATTTAATGTGTGTTCAGTTATAACGAAAATGATTTTGAAGCATCGTGCAACGTTCGATTTTTTAATCTGTTCAATATTCCAAATGAATTTCGAAGCAAACTCGAAATATCAAAATACACTATTATTACATTTAATAATACATTGAGAGTAGCAATAAAGTTAGTTCCATTGTATGAGGTACAGTTAATGGCAATACGTGATGCCAAAAATATTACCAGCATTATAGTTTGGCTAGATACAGGTATAGTGCTCAGAGAATATTAGTGAAGCTTAAGTCTTTGTAATAAATATTAATGACAAAATGTTTTCTACTTACGGTTATCTTCTTTCATGCTCTCGTTATTGTATATATGAAATTTATTAGCACATACATTTGATGATGTACTTCAGTCACTTGACAAATATCATAAAATAACGTTATCTAGAGTACACCAAAATAGCATGTTCAAAATATTTTTAAAGATCGTTTGTTTATTAACTACATTGCAACGGTATTGAGAGGTCAGAAAAACTCTGGTAAAATACTTTATATTCAACAAATTATTATTTAAAGGCAGATATTATCATTTTGAAATGCTCAAAGCAGGGTGAATTTGAAAATGCTCAAAGTAATTCGGTAAAAATATATTCCCTTACCTAAGTTACTCTATTTGGCTGAATTTTTTTACAAGTCTTCTTTAAATATCTTTTCTGTAACAATTACTTCTTATTTTTTATAAGAAGTAAAATACGGGTAGATAAATTGAGGTTATGCGCACAATTTATTTTTCTCTTTTTGGTTGAGGGGATTGAATAGTATTATTTGCACCTTTTAATTATTACTACTTTTATTAGTAAAATTAAAACGACAAATTTTTGCTTCTAAAATTTTACATCAGTTAATATTTGTAAGTACACTTGAAGTTCAGAAAGTAAGCTTGTTTTCCCATTTCTCGAAACAGATATATTAGTTCCAGCCTTGTTCACTGTAATAGTTTCAATTTTGTTTTGGTAGGTTTCCGTGGCAAAATTTTGATCAAGTATGCATAATAATAATAATAATTATTATTATTATTATTAAATTATTAGGAAACATTACGAATGTTGATTTGCGTAGTCTTTGAAACTGGAGGCAAGCAATCTCCATTATATTGAGATGGTATTGAGCAAATTTCTGTGCTGCTAAACCTCTTAACGCGTGAGTATGCAGTGAAACACTCAAAAGTGCAATATTAATACAACTGCATACTTTAAAACATTCCGCTACGAACTGCGAATATTTGAGTGAAAAAACCGGCTCACCTCAGTCAAAGCAATCTGCATGAAACGGAAAGCAGAGGTAAAAATTCGAAATAGCTTTCAGAGTAATGGAATTGACGGTATATGGCAGAGGGCAGTAGTTCTTACTCAGACATGCAATGGCAAATACACGAGTGTTCCCTATTTCACACAGCTCTCTTCTATACGTTGTTTAATAATTTCTAGTTCATATTCTTTAATTATTACTACTGACTTAATAATTTCTTGTTGGTGGTAGATATAGTCTATCATTAATGATCAAATAAAATTAATATGGTATATTACTTTTCTTTTATCACAATATTGTTGACAGACGGTAAATAAAATATAAGAGAGCAAAAATTTATTATATGAAGAATTTTTACTCAAAAGTCCCCTTATCCACTGTTCCATGGCATTCCATTTATTGCAATCATGACTCACCTTCCTTGCGAGTGTATCATATCTATCTTAAAAAATATCCTATCCCTTTCATATCATGTGATTTCTGCATCACTACTATCTCAGTTGTAGTGTCATCGTGTTCTTCGTCTGCCATCACTTCATTCTGCCACTTCATCACCTTCCCCTTTCCGTCCAGCGATAGACACCGGTATGTCTCCTGTGCGCCCTCCTTTCGCTCAAAAAAGAAAAACAATGAAAGAACCAGACAACTAATTTAATTTAATTTAATTTTCAGAAAAAAAATGCGATAAAACAGGAGGGTAAATCGACGAGGAAATGAAAGTGTGCAATTGACACACGTACTTCTGAAGATAACGTAAGGCGCTCGGTAAAAGTGTGTGGCATAGATTCACTACCAACACGTCCCTCAAAATTGGTCTATCCGTATAAAAAAGGTAGTTGAATACCGATAGTCATATATTATTAATTTGATGAACTGTCCACTTGTTCACAATGTCAGAAATATGGACATAAATTAATTAATTATTCTATTATATTATCAAAATATATAAATAATTTTAAACTTATGACCATTTGTTCTGTTATGTTCCTTGTTATAAGGTGTTATATCGACGTCGACTTAATGTCAAAATGTTGTATACTTAATAACCAAAAATATATAATATTCGTCCATTTATGTCGTAAGTCTAAATTTTTTTTGTTATGATAAATAAGTGAACAAAAAAGGAAGTCAAACAAAGTATTCGAAAAGATTTCGAACTGTAATAGTTAACTTCCCTATCTATTGTTTTAATGTTTTCGTTGTACATTTAGTGTGAACGGATTACGAAGGAAGGAATTGTGATAGTCCACACCTGCTTCCACCATTTCATTTCGATACTTTTCGCGCGCCGGAATATTCCGAACAGTGGTCCACATCCGTTCCAGCAGTGGGAGCCATCGCCGTACCGCCACCCACATCGCCGTCGCCTCTCAGGGGTTCGTCCTAACAGCCTGTCAGCGCCCAAAGGTGATGGACGATCCGGCGCCGAGTGCCCGCTGCGTGAACCGGCGGGTGGGCGAACGGCGCCCGAGTGAACGGCTTCATCCACAGTCCGGCAGCTGCTGCGTGCTTACGCGGTGGGAACTTGAGGGAAAGAAAAACTCAGCTTCGCACTCAACGAAGGAACTGCTTCTACTCCGAGGCTCACTCAGCGAATACTGCAAAAAAATTCGGTTTGTGCTACAATCGACTTCAACCCACATTTGCCAGGCATATACATTAAAATCATCGCCACCATTTACACCAACACGCAAATGTCTCACAAAATTTTAGTTCTTTTTCTACGCAACCGGACGGAGTAAAACACACCAATGAAATCTAATACTGAAAACAACGTATTATTTCAACTTTCATCTTTACTTTTCCGAGCATTTAAGAATTACATCAATAAAGAAACTACTAGACTCATTTATTTGAAAAGTATGTTACTTGACTACTTGATTCCTAACAAATTACAACTCTTACGTGTCTCATGGAGAATTGTAAGTTGCGTGATGATAAATTGTGCAATATCATATACTATTCTATTACACTGTTCTGACGTCCTGTTTACATTGCTTAATGTTAAATATGGAACCGAGTGAAACTTGCCCACAACTAATAGGCGGGGGAAAGTAGTGTTTGCCATATTATTCAGGTAAATAAAATAATTTTGATAAAAATAAGTAAACACTCATATACAGAATGTTAAATTCATTTAATATCTCAGCTAGTTAATATTGTTTTCAAAACTATGTATGAAAACAAACGTCATTTCAACAAGGTATCGTGTAATCATCTTCAGCATTCTGATAAAACAAGTACCTCTTATTTTAGATACTCTCAGTGTGTTCATTGCACTCATATATTAGTAAAAATAGCTCACCGCGTATCCCCTGATTCACTGTACAGTTGGACTGGACACTATAGACTAAGGGGACATCTCCAAGAAATTGATTTAATAGCGAATTCCTGATGTAGGAGAATGTCCTCACGTATGAGCTATATTCCATCTGCTCTGAAACTATGAAGCACTCGTAGTCTTAAGAAAGGAACATTTCAATTAGATGAACACTAGGAAGTACGGATCATCAGGCTTGCGACCTTCGCAAAGGAAGCAATACCCTTAGGGCTAAAGCGCAACAACCCGACCACGACCACGACTTGTCGCATACGACCAGTTGTTACATGGGATTAAATGGAACGACGCACACTAGGCAAAGTGCGGCACGTCAGTCGGGGTCTGGTCGTCCGACCCGAGTCTGGTGGTTTTGGTCGAACCCCGACGCACCTTTATTTGCAGTGAGAAAATGCACAGAGAGTTATGGCGCTTCGCGCACTGCCACACCGACTCCGACCCGCCCAGTAGTGGCTGAACAGGTGACCAATGAACTAGTGCGATGTCGCTGTTACCAGAATTTGATACAGAAGGTTTCATTGTGGCTATTAAAGATAGTCCCTCTTTATGGGATTTTTCGTCATATTGACGTACTGCCCTTTTGTAGATCTAACAGATAACAAGGGATGAACCCAAAATCGCTTTTTCCTCCGCGTCTTATACCTACGGTACAAATGCACTACAACAACAGCCTCTTCAAGAACCATCTTTCAACTGAAGAAATCGCTAGTGTGCGTTCATCGAGGTTTAAAGGAAGGGAAGCACAATGATCAACACTGGTAGCAGATGGTTGGGCGTACGTTATCCTCCCTTAACAATGCATTATAATGTAATGTAATCCCTTGATTCAAAACTGAGTGCAATTACAATTATATGTATACACCACACAATAAACCATGTTACGAAACGAAAAGAAACGATTAAGCCGCGTAGAAATATTATTATTGGATTTCTAATTATAATCACATAGTTATCGATGATTGGAAGATGCGTACGCTAGTTTGGCGAAGTACCAACGGGTCTCAGAAAACGAAGAATGTCGACAGAAAATAAATGAAGAAAAAGAAAATGTAATGTGCAAGATGAAAAGCCATAAAAATTTGATTTATTGGCAAATTGTTTTTTCCATAGATAATAAATTTGTTGATTTTTAATTTTTGATTTGATTTCCCAATTGATTTCGAAAAAATAAATTGATTGAAGATAAATACGAAATCTAAAATTAAGATAAACAATATAAAACATGACACTTGAATCTGAAGTATTGGGCTCTGCATGTAAATAATGAAAACTAGAACTACACAACTCAATGAATTTACAACTGTGAAAGATAACACTACACTATAAAAGGGTATTTCAGTCCTGTCATTACTACTAAAACTTTTGTCATTACAATAAAGTAATATTTCAAGTATGAAATAACAAAAAAGAATTCATTACATTAATGCAAGTCAATTAAAATGGAGTCGGAAGTCACAATGTGGTTTAAAACTTTTGATCCAATTAATCAAGATAAAAGGAAATTTTCTTTACAGTATTGACTCCATTTCCGTTACAACCAGGAGATTATTCTGGCGAGACGATATTTCTCTACGGATTTCCTTGATACCTTTCACTTTCATTCCACTGAAAAAAAAACTGATTTGTTCAAATCCAAAATATTTTTCTACGTAATTCAATGATTTCAATCTAAAGCACGAGAATTTATTTAGAAGATATGGCATTATTTGTTGACAAATTACCTTAAACATTATTGCAATGCATTGTCTTAATACATTTAAGAAGGAACATTTTGAAATACTGTTAGCTAGAAAGCTATATTGATCTTTACTGAAGAGTTATTGCAGTTTGTAGAGAAAAATCGTTTCATTATTCGATATAATGAATGAACATACAGAATGTCCCAGAATACTACGTACAAAAATTCTCGGATGATAGAACACATTGATATATATTTACACAAACATATATAATTGGAAAACGGAATAAATAAATATTATATAAAATATTATTATGATGACCTATGAATGTAATTAAATAATACAGAATAACTTCGTAAAAATGCCATCCGTTTCACCTTTGTAAAAAATGTGAGCCACATCTTGTGCATCGTATATGGCGCTTCACTGACGGCTCTGTCTCCATCTCACTTATGTCGCCCCATTAATCTCTGTCCTCGCTACGCAACGTAAACACCACGGAAATGTTTTTTCTATGCTACTCTTAAGTCATACGGAAATTCAACAACTCTGTAGCCCCATCCTGGACCGGGTTTTTCTCCGGTTTTCTTCGGGTAGTAGCGGATTTTGTATACACGCTCTCTAGGTTCTTGCCTAGGGACGGCAATATAGTGTAATAAATAATCTTGGATTGCGAGTTATTTTAAGAATTGCGATTGGTAAATAATGATTTCCGAATAACCTAGTTAACTAATAGAATGAATTTGTGAAATAACGTTTATGGTTTTATTAAATACAAATTTGTTTACTAATATTATAACTATTTTTATTCTTCTTTATATGAATAATAAATAAATTTATTGTCAAAAGAGCAGTTACAAACTGTATATAACTGCGTGGAGGACAATATATTTACTCTCCGGAAGGAAGCAAGGGTGCATCCCTTCAATTTCGATCAAGGGTCCCGTGGAGTTAACGAATGATAGATACATATGTCAAATCCTTACTATTAATATACGGATAAAATAAACTTTAAAGTATAAAATTTATATGCCGTTGTATTGTTTCATGAACACACTACTCATTGTAATTTCATTAGAGCACGAAATTAGAAATAATTGAGTCAATATGAATATCAAAAATGTATTCTGAACAGAAAATAATTTAACCCATTCATTCAGCGTATTTTCTCTCAGTAATCGCGTCTAGAGAATAAAAAATAAAATGAGAGAAGATCTACGATATCACAGTAGTAATTATACACACATACAACTAAGTATACTCGTACATCATTCACCCTTTAAAGGTCGGGTGGGATGTCATAATCCACGTACCTTATTATTTCTTTTTCTCAAACACAAATTTAACTCGTAAACTGTATCGTAAGCACTTTGTACCTCGTAAGTTTCCGTACCTTCCTAACATTCTATTACGGGCTAATTGCGTCTATTTGCGCTGGAATTGCCGATGTCAAAGCGCGCCTTTGTTCGTTCTGATGTTTCTTATTCGTGAAAAATGTGTGTGATATGTATGGGTAAAAGTTAATGATGCAGACCAGAATTTTATTGGATTTTGGTTTCGATACTTTTTTACAAACTAATTAAATAAAAAATAACTCAACAAAGTGAATGTCATAAGTTTTGTGATTAATATATTTGATTGTTTAAACTTCTACCTCGAAATTCTTCTTTATTATATCATTGGGATTAGTACTATCTGTCATTTTTATTACTAATGCATTTAACATAAAATGTTAAAATATTTATCACACATGAGAGTAATTTGCAAATAGTTTCAATTATTTGTCTACGTTCCGCGAAGAAGCGCAGTTTCTTTTGGGACGTCAGTACACCTCTCGCAACAGTAAGTGTTACAGATCGCTAATCGACCACTGAAGAGTTAAAAAATTCGATAGAACTTCATTTCCACTCAGTGGAAATATCCGACAAAAGAAACTGACTGTTGAGGTAAAATGAAGAGAGAAGTTGCAAGGGTCAAGAGCAAGTCCCACGCTGACCAGGATTTCTCGTCATCCTCGGGCTCACTGACCCCGATGTCACCAAGTGGTGAGTGATGGCGTCCGTAGGAGGTGAACCATACATCCTGGATCCTTATGCTCCTCTCTGAACTGTCCGTCAGCGTTTACAAATCAAAGTTTTGTTTACTAAATATTTCATATTATAAGACATACTTTAATATCAAGGTCTTCAATGTTATGACCGGGTGCATTATTTCCATCGCTTGATTTAATACTGTACATAATGTGTCTTTGTATTGTTTTTAAAAGTTGTTTATGAAATTCAAATGTAAAATTCACAAACATTCATGTATTACTCACCTCGGGGAGGTTCATTAAAGCAATCGGAACTCGTGAAATTCTCAAGTCACACGAATTATGGGACCAGAATTCAGTCTCTATCTTCAGCAACTTTTACAAGTGAATAAAACCTTCTAGCGAATAAAAGATCATATTTACACAATTTCAGAAAATTCTCACTGGACCTTCATAATATAATAAAAAACTTTCTATCACCATTGCAAGTAAGCATAACACACTTCCTTATTACATCTATTGATAGTTAGAGGTAATATCGTATTTATACGCTACTTCTGACATGATAGACGTACTCATGCGATCCGTAGATATAGATAGAAATTAAAACAAAAATTATCACTTTCATCTCTGTGCAACGTAAGTACATGTATAACAACTATTGTATTACTTCATGATTAAATCGTAGAAGCAATATTATGTAAAGGCTGTGAAGAACATTGTTTTTAAGTATTGTATCACTTCATGGTGAGTAGACCAACATACTCGGAATACTTTTGACCAAGACTGAATTTAATACCTATGTAGTCTAGATCATAAATTTATTTTAGTTACCTCTATTTTGTAAATAAACTAAAATATGTTAAATATGTGATACATTCTATCAATTGTTATAACTTTCTAAAAATTAACAATTTTCCAAAACTTTATCTAACTCTCCGTACAAACTCTTCTTTGGTAAATGAGTTCAAAGACCCTTTAAACAGTATCCTTATGTCACAGGGTATCATAGTGAAATTTATTTCACATGTACCAAACACTTAAGCAAATGTAACTTATTTGAATTAACGGAAACCCTGTAATTAAATACATTTCAAAATACGTACAACAACACAAGTACAATAACATAATACTCTAATAACAATATCGCTCAAAACGTTTTGTCTAACCTTTCGACTTGGTTCCATGCAAATCGTCTCATTGTAAACACTGACAAAACAGTGTCTATGTCATTTCACAATAGTATCACAAAATCTTTACCCCAGGTTTCTCTTTCTTTAAACGGAACACAATTAAAAACGAATACAAAATTCTTAGGTCTCCATATTTAAGACAACCTGAAATGGAATTGTCACGTTGACATTCTTAATTTCCAATTACGAAAATTGTGTTACGCATTCTGAATCTTAGTTAACGTAGTTAGTCCACGTATTTCCCGTTGCGTATATTTTGCAAACATGTACTCCCATTTACGTCACGGCATTACCTTCTAGGGAAATTCCGGTCAGAGTATTCANAGTATTCAATCTTACAGAATTCAGATGAGGAAAGTTCGGATGATTTGTAAATATCACCCCCGAAACTCTTGTAAACCTTTATTCAACGAATTAAATATCTTAACACTTCCGTGCATTTTTATTTGTTAAGACCGAATTACTGAAGAGCCACCCTAGCTTTATACGAAACAGTCTAGTTCACGAACACAATACTCGCAATAGTAATAATATTCATCGCCCTAGAGTGTCAACCACTCTTTACCAAAAAGGACCATATAATTCGGGTATCGTTCTATATAATTCCTTGCCCAAGAATATAAAAGATATTGTGAAATTAAATCTCTTCAAATCCGCGTTTAAAAACTACCTCCTGTACCAGTGCTTCTACACTGTAAAATAATTTATTGATTTTAATAAAAGTTAAATCCGTGTCGTACTTTATGACACCATTGCTGTAGTACTTTTTAAATAACTTATAACAATTTCAAAAACTATTTTCTTGCATGATTGTGTTGTCTTATGGCTCATATTAATTAGTTTTATGTGTACTCAACTTTGGCACGGTTGTGCACATTAATTCTGTAGCCCCATCCCGGCCCGGGTTTTGCTCCGAATTTCCTTCGGGTGGAGGCGGATTTTTTTATACAGGTTCTCTAGGCTTTGTCTAGGGACATGTTTATTGTAATAATAAATCGTGAATTTAGTATTATTTCAATTCTTAAACACTGTGCTCAGAATAATCTATAGTTCGAAAATAATTTTTACATGTAGATTTTTGCGTTAAATTACAAACATATTGACATTCTATTAGTATTATAACTCGCAGCTAACTTTTTATCTTATCTAGGAATTTTTCTGAAATTTTTGAATCCGCCTCTGCCTTAGGGACCTTGATCGGAATTGATGGGATGGTCCCTTGCTTGCTTCCGGAGAGTAAATTAGTTTGTTGTCCCCCATGTGGTCATATGCAGTTTGTACTGTTTTTTTTAAATAAATTTATGTATTTATTCAATACAATAACAAGTACTCCAAATCTACTACTCCAAACATGAATTCTAAATATGAAACACAACTGAGTTTTAATTCACTTCTGTAGAATTGCTGCTCACAGGCGGAATGTCGGACTGGGTCTAAAACGTACGTATGAAATTCCAAAAATCACATTAGCGGCGTCATGGAATCCCAAAATGAATATATCCTTACAGGTCTTCGAAACGAAATTTTTTCTCTAAGAATACTTTGTATAATCTATTTATACACTCCATCGCGAATGTTGGAATTTTGAATATGAGTGAATTTGTTTTTGGTCGTTATATATTGTTTTAGATCGGTGTTTACCTCTTGCATTTGATCCATCCTCAGACACGGGAGTTTACTGCGCTCTGCTACTGTTTATGATTTTGACAGCTATGAATGAAAGAATTATTTCCTTCTTTAATTTCATATAAAATGCCAAATTTTGTGATTATGAAGTTGAAAGATTTGTTCTGATCCAATTAGTAACGTTGGATGTATGACGTCATTGCAGGTTGGAATATATTTGTTAATCGACAAAGTTGTAGTGTTTAAAAGCTTCCATCTTCATGTATATCTTTCCGTGAATTTTTGGAAATGTGACTAAATAAACATGACAATATATTGAATTGGCTTTTTAATTTTTCCATGTTGCTACAGAGAATATTTCTAATTATTCTGCTGTGAGCCATCCTGGCCCGGGTTTTTCTCCGGTTTTCCTTCGGGTAGAGGCGGATTTCTTATACAGGTTCTCTAGACTTTGTCTAGGGGCGTGTTTATTGTAACAATAAATCGTGAATTTAGTGTTTTTTTCAACTCTTATGATTTTTAAACACTATACTCAGAATAATCTATAGCTCGATAATAACTTGTACATGTAAAATAATTTTTTTGCGTTAAATTACAAACATATTGACATTATATATGTATTATAACTCGCAGCTAACTTTTTATCTTATCTAGGAACTTTTGCTGAAATTTTTGAATCCGCCTCTGCCTTAGGGCCCTTGATCGGAATTGATGGGATGGTCCCTTGCTTGCTTCCGGAGAGTAAATTAGTTTATTGTCCTCCACGTGGTCATACGCAGTTTGTACTGCTTTTTTGAGAATAAATTTATAATTATAAAATTTATAATTTCAAAATTTTTCTTTATCAGTACTTTATTTCTGTTTTAGATTACGTCATCTGTTGTTTAAAATTGAGGATTAAGAATTGGCAGAATAGCACATAATACATTTTATATTTTTGAATCAGAATTTTACTCAAATTCCAATTAATGTAACAACGCTCACAGCAGAATAATTAGAAATATTCTCTGTAGCAACATGGAAAAATCTACCGACTCTCATGTAGAGATATTTACAAAAAAACACAGGTTTGACTCGAAACAAAACAGTTGAAACTTTCTGGCACCGGCCCAGGTCACGGAATCACAGATTATTTTATTTAAACAAACCAATATGTTCCAATAGACATGATCAACGAATCAGAGTTTTAAAAAAGAAGAAATAAACAGTTGTTATTTATTGTTTCCCTTTCATAGAAGAAGCTTAGTTTGTGGTTTGATACGCTTCCTATACTTATGAAATCATTGAAGGTTTCACTACCTGATAACAAAGTAACCGCAAGACGAATATCACTCATAAATAGAGACCTACAATTAATATCCGTTGATGGCGTATAATTATGCTTCAAGTGTTCTCTTTCCTCATCCTCCATTCATTCTCGGAATTTCATTTCTTTCTATCTATCACAGAAACTAGGTATGAATCTTTAACTTTCCTTTTATCGTATTTAATGTTCTTTGTAATCTAGTTTCTTCTTGAACCTCTATTTTTAATTCACTTACACTTTGCTCTTCACCTCTCAAATGTCACTCTTTCTCTTCCTATTTCTTTCCTTGGTCTCCTTCATTTTCTCCCTTCCCTCTCTCTAATGAATTTACTTTTCTCACCCCTTACAAGGCTGCTAAGTTCGTCTGTTTTTCCTGTGTCTCGTGCATCGGGTTTTTGCTTCATCGTTCCGCTTAATCTGCGCTCGTTACTTCGCAATTACAAGCAAACACGCTTCTGTCGTCTGAAAACTTTCATTTGCTTTACAATCTTTCTTCTAGGAATCTCAACGCTCATTGGCAACGGCTACTAGGTCCACGAACATTGCATTTCATTACGTTTTTGTTTTTACTCTTCAACTACATATAACGACGAAGCATGTTTTTACTTCTATTTGAACTACACAAAAAATTAACATACAATTTTTTCTGATTATTTTTTTCGTGTTAGACCTCATAAAGCATATAATTTCAAGTTTATAAATTATGTTTCTATTCTTGTAAGAACTAAATTAATGGAAAACAAGTAAAATACAGCTCGCATAAACTTGGTATACAAAAGCATAAAGTGAAAATAATGTTGAAAAAGGTTTTAGAAACATTTACCCTATTTCATTTCGACTGAAATGGTACGTAAAGAAAGTACGTAAATAAAATTAAAATTACATTATATAAACCGTGACCACGAATTTATTATCTCTATACTTATTCTAAAAAGAAAACAATGTGCAGGTCTAAGCAATAACTACATGTATTTTACAATTCCAGCTATGGCAAAGTATCACATAAAAGAAGTACTGTTTGGATTTAGTTCAGGTATACCATAAAAGTTGTTGCTACACGACGCTACTACGGGTATGTCACCAAAATAAGATCTGCCAAGTTAAGTCACGTGCGTTTCTTATTTTTCTTTCTTATTAACTGCGTGGAAACCTTATGTTCACGTACTAGACTATGAAGGTCAAGCAAGAAACAACATATTATGGTACAACAAAGAAAGGAGGTGCAACAAAAATGACACAATAAACAATTAAAAGATATATAAACCATACCAATAATTTTTTTTTAATACCAAAATAATAATAATTATTATAATACTCAATTTATCGTCAAGAAATATGTTACAATCTGCGTATTATCACATGAATAATAGGATAATAAACTAAATTATTCCATTTTACTAGTAAATATATTTTGAAGACTATTTAAATTATTATACTATTGACGTTTTTTGAATGCTCTATCTCAAAAATATAACTAAATTTCGCAAAAGGAAGTGATCTTTTAATAAACCATATTTAAGAATATATTAATGTACACACATAGTTAATCGTACCATTTTCCTACAGTATAATAAACCAATGTTGTCAGCCTTCCCTATTTTGTAGGGATTGTCCCTACATTTCGAAAATAGTCCCACGTTCCACTATGACTTCGGTGGGACTCATGATTGTCCCTACATTTATGCTAATATAGACTTTACTTAATATATGCTACTATAGACAAGTTACAGAAATATCCAAATAAAAATCAGGATGAAACAACAAATTATATATGACCTTCGCTTTTTCAACTTACGACGAATTCTCGAAGTCAGTGAAAAAATATGGCTTTTTGTGGTGTTCTACTAAGAATAGTTTATTTGACATACTAAAATTGTGTTCCACACATTTCAAGAAAATATGTTCTGAATTCCGTCTCCATAAATGAGCAGAGATACGTTAGTAATATGAATGAGCGAGATTCAAAATTTCTTTTGAACTTTGAAATACTTCGGCTTATGTAAAATAGTACTTAAATACTTCTTCTTAATAATGTTCAAAGTAAAATACAAGTGCGGTAGAATAAAACGTCATTAACAATATTCCGTGAAACTGTACAAACTATATTAAAAACTGTTTCCGTTAAACGCTGGGAAATTTGTGGAAATAAACTTTGCATTCTCTATCAATGATGTAATATTGTAACACTTTATATTTCCTTCTAATTTTAATACTTTCAGTACATTGTTTAAATCAAAGTTCATTAATTTATACCAAGATGTACTTATTTACTCGTACATCACTCATTCATGGACACAAATTAAACACTCCTAAGAGTAAAAGTTAAGTATTCGACTTCTAAAATATTATCTGGATTTGTTTCGTGTATGTTTTTGTGTACGAAAAGGTTCATAATAATAAAATTATTCTGTGCGACAAGCCGACATTTCGCTTCAAATCTGTAAGCGCGTGTTAAAATATTATTTTCCGAAATCTCATTTGTTTGTTTCTTTGTTTGTTTCCTTCGTCAAGGGGTCGGAGGTGGAGGGAAAAAAGTACTGTTGCTTTTGTCTGTATGTTCTAATGATTTTGTTAAATATGGAAACTTATCTTTTCACGTTTCATATTTCCCGTGTATTTGAAGTAAATTGCCCCGTGTTTTTTAACAAAAATGTGGCGCCCGAATATTTCAGTTAGGGAGAAAGGTTTACGTTCTCGGAAGGTCTTCTAATTAAAGGTTATACGGTACAATCAAAACAATACAGGAAAATCTTGCTAGTGTATACATACGTAATAGGCGTGAATTGAATACTGATGACACGCATTGCTAGTTCTCGATTCTAGTTTCTCTGCGTTTAAATCCTCTCGGTACTTTCACGGTAGACTCCATAAACACGTTTATGTACTCCGTGCTCGCTAAGTGTTGGATTATTCCCTTTCGAGGTCATGAAATGCAGGAGAGTTCCAGCGCACACAGTTCGCGCCCAAGAGAATATTAATTATAAGGATTATAACCTTCCAACACGGAATCTTACCCTCTAAAGTCACGTAATCTGACCTTACTACAATCAATAATCCGTAATATGAAAGCTGCACGTCATCACAATAGGACAAGGGTCTTTTTATTGCTATATGTACACTCTCAGAGAGCAAAAATTAACGAAATTAACAGTTTTATTGAAAATAATTTTTATTTTACTATGCAATACAAGTTAAACGAACACGTCAAGATACCTGAAATAGTTCACTGCTAATCCGTCTGCAATATTACTGCAGATAATGTATTTTAATCATGTTGATCGAGGTAATAGGTGTTTCCAAATGGTGTTTCCGTCACCAACTCATACTAAAGTTGGTGGGATACCTTAAGTTCCCAACAACCTAACCTCTCTCCTTCCCAATTCCTTAAATGAAATCATAAGAAAACTTCAAGGACTGAACCTCGATAAAATATATAAAATAACAAATAAATATAAATTATAATATTTTGGAAATTTAGTTCTATATTTTTAAGGTATACCAAAGTGGAGTATATCTATTAACAAAATAAGAACATAAATAAATATTTTATTTCTGAAAAAATCTCCAAACCTTTTTTTTTTCTGAAACAACATTCTCGCAGAAATCCTCTGATACGTTATGTTCTAATGGTTGTGTGATTAGTTTCATTTAACGTGATATTAGCTGCAAAATAAGTGTTCATGAGTTCTCTCTTGTCTCAAGATGACAAGATAATATGTTGTTCTTTTCGATCCCGACGCCATTAGGGTTAGGGTATCTTTCATTTTCCTCTTTCCTCTTCTTTTTTTAAATGTTTTTAGTAAAGTGAGATATGTTGGGATTTCAGTTTTGAGTTGAAGTTCAGGAGGGTTTTTAGTGGGTATGGCTGAGTCATTCGGCGAGTCCCACACGCGGGGAGAGTCATGTTGGCTCTCCCTAGTGCGTAACTGCATTTTCCCTACCTGTACAAGTTTTAAGGGCTCTAATGACCTTTGATGTTGACGAGCCCTAAAGCCCCACAAAAAAAAAAAGATAATATGAGACAAGTTTTTACGACACGAAAATATTTTGTAGGCACGTTAACAACCATCATTTTTACTTTTATTTCTGGAAGAGAGATACTCAAATAACGTTTATCTTTTGGAATAAATAAAATTCAAATTACCCTCGTTTGTTTTCCCCCCAGAAATAATAAAATAATGAAGAGAGTTCGTTGAAGAAACAAATACTATACGCGCCAGAGGAAGGCGCAACAGTCCGTGCCTGCTGTCTCGACCCTGTACGTTCAGGAAGCAAGCTATGTCTCCGAAGGGGAACGGGAGGCGCCTTGTCTGCGCTCGTGGAAAGCAAAACACAATTGCCGGGACAGGCGCGCTGCCTAATTGGGCGAGACTGCCGCGATCTCCAGCGCTTCAAATGCCGCCGCCGGCTGTCGTCGTGAACGCTCCGGGGACCAGTCAATTAAACAAATTACTCCACGTAGCACCAAGAATTAACGTGCGCTTTTGTAATTGAATTGCGTGTTACTCCCTTCCATGTCACTTGCAGTAGGTGTCGAGCGGATCTCGCGCACTCGATTCGAGGCTGCGGAATAATTCACAAATACTCGTAATTTTCTTCTCATGGACTGTTATACATGACAGACAACTTTTTTTCTATTTTTACTTCGAATAGGAACTGTAAAAAAACTAGAATTTAAAAACGTGTTCATGAATAGGTTTATGAAGACCTCATTAAATCATGATTAAAAGTTTATCGACTCACAGTTCTTGCTACTCAAAAATGTAATATATTCCAGAAACACGAAAGAGAAATTTACAAAATATCAGATAAATGGATATTGTTACTATTTACCACGAGTCAGAATTAAAGATAACAAACATAGAGCGTAATAAAGTATTTAAATTTCACGATAGTATTTACTATTGTTTTGTTTTAATTCCTTCAGCTCGAGAGGGAACATCTATATGCACTAGAACTACGCTACTTGTATTCGTCAATGAAATTTTAAGTTTGGTACATAATGCTTGTGTCAAAACGTACGTTCTAGAAATCGAAATGTAACCTCACCTTATTCAACTATTTTTCACCATGTAAAAGGAAGTAGGAGTCCATCATACCTGAAACAAAATAAAACTATTTTAGAAATTATGAAACACAACAAATTTTTAATACTAACGAGGTGTAGAATTAAATTTTGTGTATTATTCTAAGTATTAAGAATTATTCTAAGTAAATAACTACGTTTAAATGACTGAAAGATGAAGAATACTCTCAAATTCCTGTAAATTGTCATTTTTACCTCTTTCGTAGCTTTAAAC
This sequence comes from Laupala kohalensis, assembly GCA_002313205.1. NCBI lineage: Eukaryota > Metazoa > Arthropoda > Insecta > Orthoptera > Trigonidiidae > Laupala > Laupala kohalensis. The sequence continues at coordinate 96,446 of NNCF01133304.1, read as the reverse complement.
GTAAATAAAAATTAAGCTTGGCAACCCCTATAATGCTCCTAGGCAACGTTTTCTAAACTCAAGAAGTAAAAGTGATAATTCCAGTCCTAAATTTTTTTCGATCTTCTTTCATTCTCTTGTTTCTCCTCTACAATTTTATTTCTTCATGCTACATTACTATATTTCTAACTTAAACAACTTTTTTCAAAAATACATAGATCATCCGCGAAGGAAAAGAAATACACTGCAATATCTTCACTTAGAATTAAATGAGGTATTTGACAATCAAAGAGAAAACCAGATAAAATATTTTAGTATGCACAAAGTCCTCCCGTACAAAATCAGTAGTGAATGTTATAACAAAATTTGAATACCGTAGACAATTCAAAGTTCAATTGATTGTTCTGAAAATCTTGATTGGAAATATAATATTTCTTGAGATACGTCCAGAACTTAGTATTAACTCAACTTTTAAGTCCTTTAGATGCGACCCAAGATTTTAAACAGGTATCATTTATTAGTAATTTACTGAGACATTCCCAATATTTCTTTCACCACCTTACAAAATTTCTTTTGAATAATTTCAAATACATTTATCTCATTGAAATTTTCCTGACGCATTCACATATGGTTGTTTTTATATACTTCCTTCGGCGGGATTTCAAAAACATAACAAAATTTCTTTCAACCTAAATATAAAAAAAAACATCCCACATTATTTTTACTGCTTAAACATATCCTTCAAATTTGTATCCTTTAGAAAAATATTAGTTACTTTGTGTATCGAAGGATTTCAAATCGAAAATTCAATAGAACTTAAAATAAGAGATTTATCACTTAATCGTAGAACTTTTGTAGTTTCCCGCTATAAGACGTCTGCAACCGAAAAATTGGGACAGAGTTTCTAGTAAAATTTTGACCGAAAAGAACTATTGTTTTTCGCTTACTTCACGACTATAGCTTGTTAATTGCATTATTGTTGTCTCAGGTGAAGAAGTGGCGCGCTCTGAGTACATGCAGTTCAACCATCATTTTGCTTTTAAAGGGCAATATTTTGGGTACAGCGTGTATGGAGACATATTCTCAGAAAATTTTCCACTCAGATAAATGTATTTTAAATAACCTAGAACTATATTTGCATTTGCTAGAAATGTTAAGAAATATTGATCACTCGTGTTAAAAAGCGATCAAGAAATACGGATACGAAAAATCGTAGAATCATCTTACGAGTTGAAAACTTATGTGAGAACTAAATTCCGGCTGTAGAATTTGATGAACTTATTTTGAGCAAGTTTTACAGAAAAGTTCAAAGAACTACGGTCAATTGACTCGTTATCTCCCCCGTAATTAGTTTTGCGTCTTTAGTTTTGACTAACATGAATCCAACACAATTCTTTCCGGATGTTTGACTTCAAAAAGTGTATCACTTCCAGACAGAATTCATTTAAGAAACCTCGCTATTAATGGACTTAAAAATCAAAATAAATATCACAGTATATCGTATTTTAAGGAACAAGTCATTTCAATATTTATATTCATTTTATAATACATAATATAGAAATGAGTAGTTAACATATAATATATTTTAATATAGTAGAGTGATCAAATCAATCGTATAGTTTTATTACAGTACATAAATCGTAAAGTTTAATTGGATAAATGATAAATAATAAATGAATAAATGTCTTCGTAAATGACTAAGACGGTCGATTATGACTGAAGTGAACAATTGCATGGTTTTCCCTCACATTTTTTCTTGATTAAGTTTTTTATCCGTAGCTATAAGAAATTTTACTTCTTAGCTCATAATGGGAACTTTATTCTTCTTTAAATTGGTCATAAAATCCTTGTTGAATGGATCGATTTAAGCACCCAGAGAGATGACTCGCCGATATAAAATATTGTTCCTGGAGGAAAATAGAGAGAATTAATACGTTTTTCCTGAACCCCTATGAGGGTGAAGATCCCGTACGAAGGAGTAGGGCGCGATGTTTCGGCAGCCGACGAGAGTGAGCAGGCCGTCAGTTCGTGTTGCGAGGTTATGGGCCGTTAAAGAGTTAACGCAGAACCACGTTCGCCCACGATAATGCGCCGCGCTCCCGCTAGTAGCGCTGGCGTCGCCCGGAGGCGTTGGTGCCTCGCAACCCCCAAGCGGGCGTGGGGATGGGGAAGGGCGGCGAGAAGCATTTATTGCCCTGAAGGGAAGCGGACGAGATATACAGGCGGGTTTCAACAGCATCACGCGTTTCGCGGACACGGCTGCTGTCGCCTCGAACACATCTCTCACCGACCTATCTGTTTGGTCTTTCGTCATGTGAAACACGATGTCGTTGCAGATGTTTCAGGTTGATCTGTTTCGTATGTCATCGTTTCGGTGTTTTGCAGTTCCTTCCATTTCGTTCAGTCCGGTTCTCCCTCGATCTTTATTCCCGTTTCCTACTTTGTGGATTATTGAGTGTCAAAGTGTCAATGGCCACGATCTCATTGCAATGTACGAGTATAGACACAGTTGTGCGTCAGGTTTCACGCTATCGGGACTGAAAGCTGCAATTCCATTTTATATTCTCGTGTCATTGTATCACAGTTAATTAGCTTAATAGGAGTCATTAGTCGTTTTACACAACTCACATTTCTGTTCATAGTTATTTTACAATGCACTTAAAGAGCTGTCTCATACAAATGATGAATTATTTTTATAAAGGTAAATCTTAATCAAGTTCATTCATACAATCTCGAAATTGTCACAAAAAAATTGTTGGTCACAGTATTGCTGGACTCGTTTTTCAAACAAATTCAGACAAATTGCTGAGAGGATTCATCTGGCGAGTGAATGGCTCTTCCTCCTCTCCGCTCGCTCACAACTGTTCGACGCCGCCTCCGTCGCCCCACC
>NNCF01133304.1:43493-93398 GCA_002313205.1 Laupala kohalensis | reverse complement strand
TATATATATATATATATATATATATAATATGAGCGAATTTTCTTTGTAGAAGAAAATTAAACAGAAGGAAGTTATTGAGACTAATGTTGGGAATACTTTTGAAGTTGTGTGGGCAGGAGATGAACATAGAGGAGAGAATTTACTTATTCTAGACAAATCACTTAGACGTCTTTGTCACCAATTTTATTGATGTGTTCTTTTTGTACAAAAACCTGTATATTTTTAGAATCTGGTAAAAGTAATCCCTTAGGTGTAATTGAATGCAAAACATATGTTGTATTCGCATGAAATAAATCGAAAGTATCCCACATTGCGTAGAATGCAATTGATATTATTTATGTGTAAATAAAAATGCAATGGATAATTACAATTATTTACGCAACTTGTTATATGAGAAAAAGAACAGATATACACAATACCGAGACTGATGCGAGAAGAATCCGGGGTCTCGTGCATAGCTCTTGATTAACAAAATCTTCTACACTTAACGCACTTTCCAAAAAAAAAAAATTAATCAAGAATCTCGTTTCCGTGTCAGCTGCATGTTCCTCCGAATCGAACGACTGCAGTCCCCACCAATTCGCATCTCTGTCCAACCCGAGCAATAGGCCTCGCAGCAGCACTTAAACGGCCGGCGCCAATCTCCGTGATTTATGCGTTTCGCCGTCCACCCGTTGTCCGCGCTCTGACTGATGAAGCGGTCGCACGGACGTATGTTCATCGACGCTGCTCCAGTCCGTCCCCTTTTCATCGAGGAATGAGGACCGGTCGGGATGGGTGGGACGTTCGAAGTGTTTCGATGTGTTGCCAATAGCGCGTAAAACTGAAGAACGAGTTAACGAACGTGAGGAGCAAACTGCGAAACGGTGCGTAGCCCCTACCATTCGGAAACGCTAAAAAGTCACCCGTTGCCCCTTCACGCGTATTTGTGGCTTGGTGATATATTATTTCAGTGAGCAGTCGGATGCCATCCAGGAGCGCAGTGCCGCAGTTCTGTATGGGGATGGAGTCGTATTTCCTGCAAATGTTACTTCCCAATACATTGAAGCTCTTCGTCTACTGCTCCGAACGAATATTTTTATTTTCATGGGCTCTCAAAAGCAAATGATGACCTCCTGTATTGTCAAGAGAAAATTTGAAAATTACACACAACATTGAATCGTACTGGTGACTAAACCTTATGAAATCGTTATTGGAACATTTGAAATTAATTCAAATGTGACACAATTTGTCACCTGTCAATATTCAATGCGAACGATTATTAGACCCGTTGCTTTAGACACTGACTAAAATTTCTTGTTTAGAAGATGAACTATTCAAGCATATGTTGCTATTTCATACACATAAAACTATTCATAAACATCAACAAAACGACGATGACATTTGTAAAATCGTATTTTACATACTCTTTTAATTTTCTATAGATACTAATACTAAAACGAGTGATAGAATCAGTGGACCCAGGTACGGTGAAATCAGTAAATGATGCATACCCCGGTGAATAAGATTTTCGTTATTAAGGAAAATATAATAAACTCGATAATAAACCTCTTTTTCATCAAAATTCATTATTCCGTGACTAGCAACCTGGTAGGAAGTTTATGTACTTACTACAATTCCAACACAATGTGTGTTTTAGATCAAATTTTAAAAGAAATAGTAAATAGAGTTGTTAAAATCAAAGATTATGATTCCGTTGGGGTCTAGAAAATAATACAAATACGTTTTGCAGTGATAACTCATATGTAAGAAATGTTTTAAAAAGATGGGAGAAAACGGAAATTTATAAAATATTTCATAGTAATAAAACAGTGATATGACTTTTCACGAAGCAAGAAAAGAATTATAAACTATTTTTTATAAAAAAAAATTTATTCATGTCGTGAATTACATTGTACAACAGAAAATGTATTAACCTCTGGAAAAATTATCGAGAATAATTATATCACTAGTTTAGTCTGAAAATTAAAAATATATTTCTAAATGAATCCAGGTTATTTTCAATACATCGATTTGTATTAAGTGAACACTCCGTCGAATACAATAACAATCATATTTGATAAATTTAAAAAAAAGTGGGATCCTGCTTCACTCCAAATGGTTGTAGAGTTTGAGTACTTCAATAATTTATTTCAACATTAGAAAGATACTTCTCGGGTGACTTTTTAAGTTCGTGAGACATTCATTGATTTGCTATTTATTTCGTATGATTGCCATAAAGTGTGTATAAAACGCATCATAAAGTTCAAATGAAGGCCAGCAATAAAGAATCGCTCCCCAATGTTTATTGAGAGGAAAAAACACGTTCCATCAATACAAAAGATTCGTTCGCAAGTACTGCAGAATGCCAACCTTTCGGACAAAGAGCGGAATTTATGCGGTGATCTGTTTCCCTTGTGAAGGGGAAACAATAGAAAGGAATCCAAACTCAACTTATTTCCGCTGAATGCGTCAATATGTCTAAAGTGAAGGTATTTAAGAAATCATGTTATAATTCACTTCCGATTTTCAAGTTGGGTTAATTCTTCTACTTAGCCGATATCAAATGTGTTGTTCAAAAGTTGTGGTTAAAAAGACTCGTGCAGTACTTATTTTAGTCAGACATTATCTTCAGTTGCAATTTCTTATTTAACGGACGTAATTTATTAAAATATTTAACTAGTACCGAAGAACATTAATGATGCGTTTTTTTAACAAAACGAATTCAAAAACCTCATCAATATTGTTACCTCATCACTGTATCTTATATTTTTTAGAAAATGCTAATCATTTAATATTGTGATGTAACGCATTAACTAAGACAGCGGGTAGCGATCAACCACACGGAGCTACTTATTTAATTGGTACGGTCAATATCTTCTTATGTAAAGAACAGTACTGAATTCTTACTTATAACAGTTTCTACACTGGACCAGAGAGGGCAGAATATTTGAACAATTACAAAAGACAAGACATCTTGCATACCAAAAACCTCCGAACATTGATGAGACTGAGAAGAAGTATCTTTTATTTGAAGAATATACTAGGAAAATCATGGACATTATACAGTTTGTACATTAGTAGAAATTACGCACGTCTCCACGGTGGACGGCGATGGGAAACATCTCAATGGAGGCAAAGATGTGCGGAGAAGATTAATACAGAAAAGAGAATAAGACCCAAGAGTACTTTGTTTTGCAAAGCCATACATGCAACGTTGTCTAATAGCTAAAGCAATTAAAAGAGAGAAAAAGTCTCTACAATAATTATGGACGAAACGATAACGCAATTACGTCACGTCTTCACATGGTTCGGTGTATTGGAGAGTACATTCGCCTCATTGTACTTGCACATAACACAAAATCTCGCTAGGACACGTCTCTCGGGAGTCATAGATGATTGTTACGTAAGAAAACATTATGACACTAATAAACGCTTGTAATTGGAGTGATAAACAATAATATTACACAGTGGAGCAAACAAGTAATTAAAGGAAAATTACAAAAAAAAATTACTAACTTCTTTAAGTAACTTAAGTTAAAGTAACTTCTTTCCATGGCTTCCGAGTAACTACTCAAATATTTCTGGTTTGTCCTAATACACAATTCTATTACTCTATTTCTGATACAAAGTTGGAGGCAATATTTTGTGTTTCAAGACGACATACAAAATTTAAAAAATGTATTTGTCATAAAAAGATATATGAAATTCATAAGACGTCATGAAAAGGGGATAAGTTCAAATTTGAAAAATATAGTTAAACATTCCATTATATGTTCAATACGAATTTCAAGCTGGATACAGAAACTATCATTTACAATCCAACGAGCAATATAACCTTAATGCCATCAAATCTCCCCAAAACAATTACCAGTGTTATAATAACAATGAAATATAATAAGTATCTGATTTTCTTTCACAATTCTTAGGTTTTTTATTTTTAAATAAAATTTTATGACTTCAACCTACCATTAAATTTGAAATTCAATTTCGCATTACACAGTTTTTACCACTGTATGTCAAAAATAGAAAGAGACAACTGAAAGGAAATAAATATTTTCACAGATGAACTTTTGTATTATTATTAAAAAGACTTCTTAAGAGCCCGGAAGTGTAAATGCACTTAATGAGCTGCATATGAATGGGTTTGAACTGAGAGCAATACTAAAGATTCGGAAGCAATAGCGGCAAAACTGAAATTCACCCTTAGCCTAGAAGAGTCTAAATTTTGTGATATGTAACCAATGCAACAACAGTAAATAAAAATGTAAAAATAAAGTTTTGCGTCAAAACAACGTATTTCTTAATTAGGCGGAAGTTTTGATTGCTAACGCTATTTTCCTTAAGGATACAAAAATATTGTAAAACATTTAGGATTATCCAACAATTACTCCATTTCATTAACATATGTATACTAACGCACAACTCAACATAAAACAACCCAGAACCACTACTTACAAACTATATTTATCTACATAAAACAAACTAATCAAGCTTTATTTCCAATAGTACATCAATAAATTCTTATTGTTAACACAATACGAAACTATTTCCTTCAAATCAATTAAGTAATATTTTAACTGACGTATAATCTAGATGTTCATAACATATTGAATTACCGTTGCATTCATATACATTATAAGAACCCTTAAAGAATTCGTATTATCACTTCAAATAAATTTGAAGGTTGCCGTGGGTTCCATCTGAGATCTTTTTTTTTTAATTTAAGCACATGTCTCTTAAGCAATAATGGATATTATGTTTTCAGAATATTACATCCAAGAATTAAAAGAACACATTGAATTAATTTTTTATTATTTCTCAATAATTGATTTAATAAAGGAACGATTTTGACCTCCATTTCATGTTCTTCTCGTAAAAGCCATAATATTTTCTAAATGAATGAGTTATCAAGTAACCTTTCTGGAATTTGACTTTTTTTCACGATGTGGATTAACGTAATATTTAACTTGTGATGTCAATTTATTTTATTTATCAATTTTATTCAACAAAACTGACAAAGATCATCGAGATTCTAACATTATGTTAGTGTCCAGTATTTATTAATTTTCTTATAGTGTAGTTCAGCGCTGTCAAACGTTTCTCGCGGGCCATTTTCTAAATCCTTTTCATCGCTCGGACCGGCAAGGGATGGATTGCGGAAAAATGTCCGATGAATAAAACAAATGGGAATATTTTGATTCTTATCAACAAATTTATAGTATTTCACGCTGGAAAAATTAAATCTTTTTTACAATTATTTGTATTATCTAGTATAATATAATTTTTTTTTTTCATATTGTGATGTATGACGGGGTAACTCCGAACACACTTTTCCATTTTCTCTCTGCGGAAATGAAGTAAAATATTTATTCTGACAATATATGTTTATATCAAAACGTTTTATGGAAAATTTATATAATTTATAAAATCTATAACTCGATTGGAGTGAAAAAAAGTTTCACGGGCGTACCAGTTGGACAGTGGTGGTCCAGTTCTATCGTTAATCATTTCTAAAGTTCACACCTCTTAAATGTACCAGCAAACATTATCAACTTGAATTTGAAATGTAATTTAATTTTTGATGCATTCATGCTACGAATGGTATTAATTAATGTTTGAACAATCTCATTCAACGTAAAAAAAAACAATGTCACGCATATCGCTAAATGAACGATTAATTAATATTTGTAAATAAAATTTCGGGATTTCTCTGTCGCAGAGATGGGAGTGGCTGTAGCCAACTATTGCGGAAACAGGGAGGGCAGCGACGCCTCCGCGGTGCCACGCCGTGGCCAAATTTATGGAAGCCATTTCTCGTTTGGAATCAATCCAATGGAAACTAGCGCAGTTCGCATTCTGCACCCGCTCCCCTTAGTTTCTGCACCACCCTCGTCGCCCGTTGCAACGCCACCATCGCCACCATTGTTGCTGTAGCCATTTACAGGAAATGAGACAAGGCGGAAATTGAAGACGCTTCTGTCCCAGACAGAGTCTTTGGTCTCGAGTTGACAAGAGGAAGTCACTCTCAGGAGACAAACCATTCCTCGGACTTAATTAACGGACCAGAAGAAGTTTTCTGTTCTACAAGGGCTCAACATCCAAATATAGTTGATTGAACGATGTGCTTGACCAGAAATAAATTTTTATTTTTCTACAAGAAATAAAAAAATAAAGTGGTGTTCTCGTACAACTATCGTTTTATTAACCACAATCGATTGATGAAACACTCCGTTGAATTTGTTTGTATGTGCTTTGTACTGTGGAATACAAATACGTTGAAAGTAGCAAATTGATCGATATTAATAGGTGGAATACATTTTGACAAGGTATAAAGACTTATCACATCTGATACCTTTTCTGACTTTCTCTTTCTGGAGAGATTTTTCTATTTGTAATTTCAGTCAATTCTCGATGTGTTAGTGACGTAAAAGTTTGCATGTATGAATTTTTTAACTTCGTAATGCATATTCAAATCAAAAGTGATACTCCGCATTGTACGCTTTAACACGTAGACTGGGGGAAGAAAATACTCTACTGCAACCCATAATGCATAAGTGCAGTAAGAATGATCATTAACCATGCGTCAGCAATTGAGTGTTTCTATTTTCAACTGAAATAATTTCGTAACAGAAATTATTCAACTTGATCAGTTATTACAAATAATTCATTAACTAATTCTCATGAATATTTTACCATATAAATCCCGCAATGTTACCAATAATTAACGTATATTGAGGTCTTTGAGTGCACTACAAAGAAAGAGGGAGTAATATTAACCATCTATATTTTACAACATAGGTTACTTTAGCCATAAAAAGTGACCACAAAATATAAGAAATTTCTAAAACACTTTTAAATTGAAAATGAAGATTATATAAAAATTTCCTTAATAAAAATAATATCTCAATGATGATTTATTTTATCATACCGTTTAATGAATACTTTTATAATTTATTATACTACATTTTATCAAAACTTTTCACCACTTGACATATTTTTGTGATTTTATTTAGTTTTAGATTTTTTTACTTATTTGTTAATATTTTAATTTTCAAGTAAAGAGATCTATAACATTTTGCTGTATTTATTTATATTTATGAAACGTGGAATTAAATGTTAAGTTATGTTTCTTACGGATCTTAAAGTGTACATTCTACTAGTGTATGCAAGTGTGGGAGATCATGTAACTTGAATGTACAAAAGTTATAAAACTCTTCTACTCAGTAATGGCTCGGTGGTTACTCTGACGTACTGACACGAACTACGGGATGGAGAGGCAAAGTTAGGTATGCTTATTACATCTCACACCTTCTTCCTCTCTAAATGTTAAGCTTTAAGAGCTTAAAAGCTTTATTAGTTTGAACATGTTTGACCAAAATTTAATAGTCTTCAGAAAATGCTGGTGCGGACAAAGTTAAGACTTCTTCACTTCCTTATGAGGAATAGAGAGCTTCAAGAATTTTTTACGGCAGCACTTAGTTAATACCTGAACAATATTTTTTATGCAAATGCTTCTGGTAAAAAAATCCAGGAATAGCTCTCTTTTCGTTGTGAAATTAGATTTCGAAAGTGATGTTCATGAAACAAAACTGAAAAAGAAAATATTTTCTCCAAATCTAATTCTCTCTTTTTACCTCTATTGTAGTTGTAGAATTATTGCATGAAAGTACAAATTTATATGCTTTTCATAAAGTGAATTCGTGAGTTAAATTTTTATGTATATAAATAACCCCATAATAAAACTTTGAGGATGAGAACCTGTCACTGTAACGCTGATAAAATACTTGAGGTAATATAGCAGTCCCTTTCTCGTATAACCTAAGGCAATTTAACCTTAGTTTCATTGGCACACTAATCCGAAAATAATCGAAGATTCTCATAAATAATGCTTACTGGAGCAAACGGCATACGAGTACTTTCCGATAGGTTGCACTGTTAGAAAAATTTAAATCTCAGAGGTTAACATTTATTAAGTAAGAGGCTTTTTTTTTCATTTATTTAGACCTCAATTGTCACCTTGTATATGTAGCTACACGCGATACGAGGCCCTCTTATTACATTCTCCCTTAACATACATTATAATTTACAAATAGCACAACTTCGCTGAGCCTCGCGCGTTGCCCTGCGCAGTAAGATGTGCGAGGGACATACAAAATTTCTTATGTAAATGTAGAGAACAAAATTATTTATTCACCTATGTGAAGAAAGGATATGGCGGAATGTCACAATTGTCTCTCTAGCTCTCGTGATATATCCCATATACATTTTAATGTAGGATGAGTAAGAATGATTTAAGTCGTGCTTTAAGGTGGGACCAGCAAATCACGGAGATCTTTAATTTTTTTTATTTATTACAAATCTAATTCTTTATAAACACAACAATATGAATAATAACGAATAAAAACATTATTTAATTTGAATCTTTAAGTTAATAATTTAGAACAAACAATATTCAGGGACTCGTTTGACTCGTTTGACTCGTTTGAAATGCATTAGAGCATAAAGTACAAACATGGCGACCGTTGCGCTTGGTTTCCTGATTTACACATCACACAAAAGTGAAATATCATTTCGTAATGTCCAGTGACATAAAGATAAATGTTATATAAAAATACTACAAACATTTACTACAAATCAAAGTAAACTATCGCTTTCATGATTTAAACGTTTGTCTTGTTTTGAAAATAAGTATTTCCTCCATAAGACGCAATGTATTTCTCCATCAATTATAGTTGCAATTATCTCATTGAAATGGTCGGTATGTTTTTCTATGTTGAAATGACAATATATACACACCAATATATTTATTTACGCCAGTTTCAGATATTGTAGTTATTTCATTGTACCTACTCTAGTGCCACCATGAGTTCCTCACTTCCAGTCATTCATCTAACAGCTCACCATTGCACACACTGACCTATCCTCACTGCTGTCTCAGTAAACCGTATTCCAGCGTACGCTTCTGGGAAGAGTAAACGACACGTTTCAGCATTTGCAACACGATTCCCCCCATATAAGCTGCCCTTTGAATCTCCATTGAGGTTAAGGTGTTTTACATATGAATGCGACTCGTATTAAACGGTTAGAGTAAATTAAATGGAAAAGCAATCGACCGAAAATACTCAGAACTGTTAGACAGGTGGAAGAAGGAAAATGTCTTCAGGACAATTACGACTAGCGCTTGTTTCACCTGCGAAACATTGTCACTTACTCTTTGGATCTTCACGCGACACTTTACCTGCTAAACGTTTTCATTGAGATTTCTTCATATACTACGAAGTCAAAAAAATATGTAAAGGTGTCCAATGTTGTATGAAAACGGACATAAAAAAGCCAATAACTTAGAAGTTTCATTAGTCACGAAATATAAATGTCGGGTGCTAAAATCTTTATAAATAACTATATATAATGATCTTATAAAGTGACTAATGTATACGTTTATTATTAATTGTTATTACACGTAATGCAATATTTAATAAGAGATTTTCTGTATTAAACAATAGAGATTATTGTTTAAATCTGTTTAAATCATTATAGTCATTATACCGGACACGACCNGCGGTGGCTCTTCACCAAGTCATCCCGGGTTCGATTCCCCGTGGGGCCAGAAAATTTGTAGCTTTTTACTTCAATGTCCTGGTTCATATATAGCTGTGATAAGTGAAAAGAAAACCCTACTTCTTCTATCCACTTCTTCCTATTCCCAGTATCACTAACTCTTGCTATTATCAACCACTCCTATAAACACCATCCCTGGGCCGAGTTGTTGGTAAACCCTCCAATTAACAAAAAAATCTTCCTACCCACCCCCTACCTCCTATCGTTCCATGTAGATAAGTTTCAATAGCACACTATATCTCCCATTTACAAATACTACGATGGTAAAAACTTACCGCATAATCCAAGTGGAATTTGCAATGGACCAAGCGGATCTACGCAGGTTTTCTCTGGGTACTCCCGTTTCTCATGGCTTTCATTCCACCACAACAATCACTCATCGTAATCCTCTCACTTTATCCATGTCATTCATCAACATTCTGATACTTCGCCACCTTGATTGCTTTAAAGCATTAATAGGGAGCGCGGGAAACGGCAATGGAACCCTACCTTGTGCAATTTTCTATGAAAATACTGTTCCAATTCATAGTCGTAATGCAACTAAGCACTTCCAAATAAGAATGTTCAAGGCAAAATGTTACAAAAATATTATAACAATACCAGGAGGTTATATTTGATAGTTTTCGACGTTACAATAAATCCTATAAAATTTTCAGTGTCTTTCAATAAAAGAGCACATGTTATGTATATACTATGGCATATTGAAAACTATTGCCTCTTTAGTTAAATGGTTTGCTGAAGTAGATAAGCGAACTATTGATCGGGCACCGCAAGTGCAATGGTAACGAGCCACGGTGCAAAAGGTTTCACATTCCAATCTATAAGAGATATGCATGTTTATTTTGATAGTGCGTGTGGTTTTTGGAACCAATTGTGTATATTGTATTACGAGTGTCGTTTGCAGTTTTAACTAAAAAGTTCAAAATTTATTCGTAGTGTAAAGAAAGTACTTCAGTTACGTCACTTTTCGATCGCAATGGAAGGTTTTCCGTTTTGGGGCTGCCCGATTCCAAAAAATATATTAAAAAAATGTTCAACTCCATCGGATCGTCTAGCATCTATCCATCTGTGGAGGGGTGATATCCACTAAATGTTAAAAAATAATTAATTTATATTTAGACAATTCTACGAAGATTGTAGCTTTCTTAAATCGTACCTTTAATGTTTTGATTACTGATGGAAAAAACACAAGTAAAATATCGTATGATTTACGAGAATATTATTAAAATTTCAAAGTATTCAAAATAAGTAATTGTTAATAATATATGTACACCTTAAAATTAGTCTCTTGGTACATCGTGACCCCTAAGTATATTTTTAATTCTAATATAAATCTTTACATTTAATTTTTTTTTAATGTGAAATGACATCTTTAACACAAGACGTGTACTCATATATACTGAAATACTCGTATCATCAACAATATCAATCCGCAGTTATATTTTTGTACTCAATTTTGTAAAGGCTTTCATGATGAAGAAAAAGATGTGATTAAAATGTCGATATATGAAAGAGATTTATATTCAACTGATGCAGTGGTGATTGATGATTATCAGCCGTCAACCGTTTAAGAGACAGGAAAGAACATTTTTATTCTATGATTTGAAAAGTAAAACTTATTGACAAAATTCTTTCTTAAAAATATAAAAATGATTAGGCAAGGAAAATCTCATTCTGCATTTGTATGAATAATTGTCCCCCCTCTCCTCAAAATATTATTTTCCATATCTCTAACTTTAACTGCTACAAAAATATGAATTAAGGTAAAATATCATCTTTGAAAGCGGTCAAGGAGTTGAGATATACCGAAATTACGTGTTTCGATAAATTAATATTTTTTGACTCTCCTAATACCAGATAATTTCCATAAATATACCATTAATGTCCCTTTTGAATAATGTTTTCAGACATCCGGATTCTAAGGATTCGTCTGAAACAATCAAAACATTTTTAAATACGATATTACAAATTTTAAAAATTCCGCATGATATTGTTAAAGGAGTACATACCTTTTGATCCACAAAATACGCTCAAAATTATCATCACGATTCATTTGATGGCACATAATCAAAAACAGAAAATAAACAATATTTCTCCGGAATATTTAAAAATATTTACCAACAATAGAAGATGAGGAGAGAATATTAATTTATCAAAATAGTTTTTTTCGCCGTACCACAACCCCAAGATCATCACCGAGGATGGGATTTTATATAAGTTTATATTTTTAGCAGCTTTATGTTGATAAAATTAAAAAAAAAAACTTAAAATATTACGTGTAAAGTAAGACTGAACACTTCTGCAATCTAGCAAATTGAGAATTTGAAAAAATGCAAATTCTTCTTTCCATAGTATTTTGTAACTTTTGGTATTGAACTCTTCGTTGAAATTGAGTGCATCCATGGCTTTGAGCTTCCAGCCAAAGAGATTCCTTGGAGAACCCTCTTCTCTCCAGTGTCCTGGAATCGTCACGTTCTTCATACCGCGCAGACATTCCTGCGGGCGTCTGCAAGCAGGAACCAAGACGAAGCAATATCTGCGCCTCTGCCTGAGATCAGTGTATCTGAGTGCGTGATCGTAGGGAAACTTTGAGGAGATGCGTGTGGGGTGGGGCAGAATTTTGTTGTCGAGGGGAACGGGAATTGCGAAAGCAAAGGGAACGACAGGGAATACACGAAAGTGCTTAAGATATAATACAGTGGGACAAGAGCTAACTTTTAGGGAGACAACGTTTGGAAGATCTGTTCTACGTACAATAAAGATATGCCGAAAATTTTATAATCTTTTACAACGAATATTTTATGCCTGTTAATTATCAAAAAGCTACAAAATGAGTATAATGTAAAATAAATATTATTGGTGGACCAATGTGCAGATTTCAGTCACCCTAACTCGGTATGAGTTTCGTAGAAACTGGTGATAAGAAAGTTCTGTTCGACCATGAATATTCGTTTATTATCTTTATAAAATTTGGAACGTAATGCATTTATGATGCTTTCTACTCAACATTGAATAAGGAAATAATTCTCGGAACATCTTAGAACACAAAATTTTCAACAATGTACAAAAAGTTTTGGAACACAACGTAATAAATCGGTAAAAGTGTTATTTACGAACGTTGTTTATAAATATTATTATAAGAGTAAATACACTCTACAAAATGTATTTGAAAAAAAAAACATTGGAGTACATTCATCTTCAAACTTATGTTGCGTTATCTGACAACCGGTGTTGTCGGTATTATAATAAAGATTTGTGTATGAAAAAGGTTAGATTCAAGAAAGCAGAGAACAGATATCTGGTGAGATTGTATCATCAATTTATTCATTTCAGTAATTTGAAGTAACTGAATTAACGAATTTTTAAACAAATTGAACATTTTTAAATCGTTCTTACTTACATTTTGATCTTTGAGTTAAAACATTTTTTGTAAAAATACATTAGTTTTGACAAATATTGGGGAAAGCAGATATTTAAAAAACGTTTTTTTAAAACATCTTTAAGAAATAATTATTGAATCGTTATTGTGGTAATTAAGGTATGTATAGAATAAAAAACAACTTACGAATATAAGGTGTCTTGGTCCCAGCCGTCCCCATCGAAAAGAAAATTATTGCTATGGTATTCATTTCCTGTTGTGGTTGATACTCGTTATCGAATGGTGATGGAATATTGATGTTTTCAATAGTATTTTCAACACCGCGTCTTGGACCTCATTATCATCATGTATTATATTAGTTACTTAAGCTATCATGTTTGAAAATAAATTGATATTTTATTAAGGCAAGTAGTATAAAAATTATGTGAATCATATTAAATCACATTTTGATTATTCTACAGAAATCGGGGAATAAACGTCCGAAACGCGTTATCCCTACGTTTAGATTTTCTCAATTCTTTTTTTCAAGTACAACATATTGATTCAAATGAATTCGGTCATTCAACATCAGATTAAGTTTGCATGATCCAGATATATTTACTTACGACTTTGACATTTCCTCACTCCTTTGACATTTCATTTCCCACTCCTTTGTCAGTTTTTGAAATACACACCTGTCAAGATGTTCTTAACAGGAGCGGCGGATGTTGTGGCAAACCTGCGGGTCCCCGCCGAAACCAATGAAACCAGCCTCATTGCTCAATAACCTCAATTGTCTTGTGTACATTCGTTGGATCTGTTGAAAACGTGAATTGCTTGTTCATGGACCTCACTCCTCTGCGTGCCGCAAATTTTGTAAATTTATATTATTATTTTTTAAATTTTGCGTACATTATTCAATAAAAATCTTTTGCGAAATATGAAAAAATGTGTTATTCTGGGTAAGTTATTTTATTATCGCATTTATTTAATTCATTTTCATCTTTTATAAAGGATGCAATAAGAACAGTATTTTGGCCCACTGTATGTTGAGTTGCAAACTGAGAGCTGGAGATGGTGACGGAAGGAGAGAGAGAGAGAGAGTGGTTGGCGGATGAGTCGAGATATCGAGTAGCAAGAGCTCGATCCGAAATTGAGAGGCGCCGCACCATTAGCATGGTGGGCGGGCGAGCGAGGAGAGGAGAGGAGAAGAGACGCGAGGCCGCTGGCGTCGCCTTGGTCTGCGATTTCCTCATAGCATTGATTACGGGATATCAACCATCTTCCCTCCTCTTCCTTCCCATCTCCTCCCTCCACCACTTCACTTGCCATCCAGGATACGCGCTTCGAAACATCTGTCGACTAATGTGCGCACATTGTGCATTGCCAACCCTAGTACTCAAGAGATATTTCCCAACGTTGCAGAAAAATTTACCAAGAAAATGCATAAATCCAACATATACCTTGACGTTATTTTTTCTTTCCTTCTTTTATAGCATTATTATAAAAACAAATCTCGCCCTTTCTAGCGTATTCTTGAAAACGAATTTATCCACTCAGCAAATTCCCATAGAGTAATTAGAAAACTAAAATAGGTAATAATTGTGACCACTTATAACTTAAATATATTTTTATCCTGTTCCGCTCACTTTGATTTCCATATTACCAAATTATATTTTTTTCACTTTGGAAATTTCAGTACTAGTCGAAAAAATATAATTTATGTGGTGGAATTATTTTGTAAACCCATAATTTGCATCAGAAAAACAACTTTATGCAGTTCATAAAATTATGCAAATATTTGTCTGAATGTGTACAAAATTATTTATAAGTACATACTTTCACCAAATATTGATTTGCATTCCAACCTCAAAACATTTGAACGTTCTATTGTTTTATAGCTAAAATATTGTGGATACGAAAAATAATTTTTTCTTTATCTAGTAAATATGCCTCAGTTCTAAAAGTCTAAAAATCCTCCATCAATAAGTTATTATATTAGGATATCAAAGATTGATTTGCACACATCACTTCACATTGTCCTTGTTAATCTTATTAAAAACTTCTACTAATTCTTTACCAGTAGCAGAATTAAAATTTATTAATTTAGTTTGTTTAATAATGTTTCGATTTTTGAAACTTTCTTATTGTAAGAATTCTTTTTGTGACGTTTGTGTAGAACTATGCAAAATCATACACTTCTTATCGGCTTGGTTCCATGCGAATCAAATCATTGTAAACACTGTCAAAACAGTGTATATGTCATTTCACAATAGTATCACAAAATCTTTCACAATTGTATTGCAGGTTTCTCTCTTCTTAAACGGAACACAATTAAAAACTGTTACAAATACAAAATTCTTAGGTCTCCATATTCAAGATAACCTCATGCGGTTTTTTGCTAATCTTAACGTAGTTAGCCCTCATACGTCCCGTTGCGTATATTTTGCAAACGTTTACTCCCGTTTACGTTACGGCATTATCTTCTGGGTCGGAGCATTCAAATTTTCAGAATGCAAAAAAGTGATCGAATAATTTGTAAATATCATCCCTAAAACTCTTGTAAACATTTACTTAAGGAATTAAATATTTTAACACTTCCCTGCGTTTATATTCATGAAACGGTCATGCTTGTTAAGACCGATTTACTGAAGTGCCACCCTCGCTTCATACGGAACTTTCTCATGAACACAATACTCGCAATAATAATAATATTCATCGCCCTAGTGTGTCAACCACTCTTTGCGAAAAAGGACCGTATCATTCGGGAATCGTTCTATATAATTCCCTGCCTAAGAATATAAAAGATATTATGAAATTGAATCTCTTCTAATCCGCGTTTAAAAACTACCTCCTGTACAAGTGCTTCTACAATGTAAAAGAATTTATTGATTTTAATAAAAGGTAAATTTGTCTTGTAATTTGTAACATCATTTGTGTAATATTTCAAAATAACTCATAACAGTTTCAAAACTTTTCTTGCATGATTGTGTTGTGTCTTATTATTCATTTAAGTTTATTTTTATATGTACTCAATCTTGGCACGGTTATGTACATTAATTCTGTAGCCCCATCCTGGCCCGGGTTTTGCTTCGGTTTTCCTTCTGGTAGAGGCAGATTTAGGGGCTCTTCGCTCTTGTCTAGCGGCGGAGTCTATAATACATCTAGTATTTAAAGCAATTTTAATACTTTATAAAAAGTTATTTCCTAATATTCTTTAGTTTTATAATAATGTTCTTCTAAAATAACTTTTTGTTTTATTAAACAAAAATTTGTTGGTATTATATTAATATTATAACATGTAGCGCACTATTCTTATTCTTATCTTATAATAATAATAATAATAATAAAATTTATTGTCAAAAAACAGTTACAAACTGCGTATGACCACGAGGATGACAAACTAATTCACTACGTGAGAACCACGTGGAAGACAATAAACAATTATATTATTAATTTTGTTTATTATTATTATTATTATTATCCTGTATTTTAAAATCCCTTTCATTTTTTACTCATTAAATTGAAACACACTGTTCAAAAATTCAGGAACTGAGTTTGACTGGTTGAGAGACGATAATTACATTTTGTGAATGGGACTTCGTGTAAGAGTGAAGCCACAGCGACTAGAGCTATTCATGTTGTTTAGAAACAGACCGGTAATTCGATGTCAATATTTGAGCAGGTGTTGAAGATAATTTGATTGTAGCGTGCTTGCTTTCAATTGGTTACAATGTCGCATTTACTTCCAAGTTCCAGTGGACGATATTTGGTGAATTGACCAAAGCCACCGGTTGACATTGAACGGCTCCACCTCGCCATTGCGACTCACTTCCCCATTCGAGAGAGAGTTCGTTTAAACCGCACATTTAGTGAGCATTGGATTGGCCACGGAGGAAGTTTGTCTGCTCGGCACGTTGCACAGACCCAGTCCAAATGGACGTTTTGTCTCGAAAATCGGGCTGCACTAAACACCTATTCAATTTGATGACTACTCCGGTCATTACGCCGCACGTTTTAAACGACTGTAAACGCCAGTCTTGTCTAGCAACGGTACAGACATACATCGGAATTAATTAAATATTATTTTTCTAATCCATACATAAATGCGTATCGCGAAAGTGTCTGCCTGTTTGCTACCTGATCACGACTAATCCACTGAACTGATCGTGAGGAAATTTGACAAGGAGATAGTTTCGATGTCCAGGATGAACATCGACTAACTTTTAGTTTTTAAATTTGGGATAAGAAAACCAGAAATGGTCTTTGACGATAAATGATGAAATCGGGAAAAAAGAATTATACTCCCTTACACTACCTAACCGGTTGGAGATGGGTGATAACTATGAATGGCAATAGTTTGCCTCAATGAGTTCTACAAAAGCGTCTGCGACAGCATGTGCCTATCTACAAAAATTAACCTAAATTATCGATAAAACGTTATTAAAAATAGTACTGTTGAAATACTTAAATTTAAGAGAGAAAATGTCAATCATCATCATGGAATTTAATAGATTTGTTTTGTGCATTTAACAAAGATAAAAAAATGCCTTAAAATCGTAGAACTTCGACGAACTGTTTAGATTTCACAAGAATATTATTGAAATGGTGCAGCCGCGTCATGTCTTGGAAGCGAGAGTTCGACCGGTGTGACTCCCGCGATATGGTGTTGAGTATACAATCAAGTTTTGTATTAAATTTGTATCATTATGAATTTGAAAAATTAGGACGCTGTATATGTTAAAAAACAGTAAGTAAAAGTATTTTGATTTAACAATATAGATATTGAATTTAGTGTTATTTCAATTCTTATGATTTTTAAACACTATACTCAGAATAATCTATAGTTCGATAATAACTTGTACATGTAAAATTACAAATATATTTGCTTAAAATTACAAACATATTGACATTCTATTAGTATTATAACTCGCAGCCAACTTTTTATCTTATCTAGGAACTTTTGCTGAAATTTTTGAATCCGCCTCTGCTTGAGGGCCCTTGATCGGAATTGATGGGATGGTCCCTTGCTTGCTTCCGGAGAGTAAATTAGTTTTTTTTTCCTCCACGTGGTCATACGCAGTTTGTACTGTTTTTTGACAATAAATTTATTATTAAATTTATTATTATTATTATTGTTGTATTTTTTTCTTTAGTAAAGAAGATTAGTTTAAGAAAAATCCCGATTAACACAGGGTAATCAGCTAGTTACTTAATAACTATTCTTCATTATTTGAAAATAAATGCACAAATAATAAACAGAAAAGCAGCAACCCTAATGAACGAATGGTAAACGTATTATATCTTTCGGATTTGAAACCGTTAGAGCGACTTGGTAGTGGACACTTCTACAATCGTTAGAGCGACTGGAGAGGAACCAAAAGATTTAATCAAGTATGGCGTATATAAAGTCACGTCTCCCCTGTGTAGTATGTAGTGATTCGTGGAAAAAAGGTGTAAATATATTTGAATTGAAAGTAGAAGGCTACAAGTCATTTCCACAATAAAAATAAATTGTTCTCGAAATTATGGTAAAACATAATGGCTATGAAAAATGATACAACACTTATTCATTAGTATTTGCAATTTATTAGTTACCTATCACTTCTTGTGCCTGAGTTTTCTCATGGCGGAAACATCACTTCAAAATCACAAGCAAAACTTTTGAAGACAATTTGCTGCTCTATAATATAAGTATTTAGCAACATACAAAGGAATTTTTGACAATTTGCTGCTCTATAATATATGAGTAACATAATTTTTGGTTTCAATTTCTTTGACAATGAAAAACATATCCGACGTGCATAATACTCAAGAATAAAAAATAACTTGGTAAACTATTTTCTGAAATGAAAAGTCTAAAATATTTTCTTGTGACTTCTTTTATATTAAAAAAGCCTTGAATAACTTTATTGTCAAAAAGCAACTGCAAACTACATATGACCACGTGGGGGATAATAAACTAAGTTACTCTCCAGAGAAAAAGCAAGGGACCATCCCATCAATTCCGATCAAGGACCCAAGGGCAGTTGCAAATTTAATACTTATAAAAACAATTTTTTTAAAAATCAAATACATACTGCTATTAATTTATTATTCAAAAATGATTTGCAAATTTGTGATTAATAAGAATAAATGTATTAAATTACATTCCCGCCTATAGAAAAGCCGCCACTACCCGGGAGAAAACCGAAGAAAAGCTTGGGCCAGGAAGTCAGAAATATTCATTCAATTTCCGTTTACGGGGTGCGTATTGATAAACATATATATTTCCTGAATAAACTGATGCTTTAAAATAGTTTTCCTGTACATGGTTTACAGCTTCCCTCTGCACAATTCATCCTACAATTAAAATCAATTTGTTTATTTTTGTAAAATTAAGCTTCAATTTATATTAGTTTTGATTGTCCCAATAAATATTATTCTAATAATGATTATGTTAATGAGAATTCATCAATTTTCAATGTAAAGAAGACTTTATTACCATGGTATTTCAATAAGAGTATGTTAAAATAAATCTCTCATACATACTCCTACATACTTTCATACATGTTGTGTCATAAGTAAAGTTAAATAATTCTCGACCCTGGACTTTTTTAAAAATATATGTGAAGTGTTGTGAAATTTACGGAAAACAATTATCTAACGCAGATGAATTGTCCACTACACAAAAGTCCACTACACATGATGAATCTACGTTTGTCCACTACACAAAAGAGTTGATGCATATTTGTCAAGCTTCATCAAATTGTTTGAAGAGGTTTAGAAAAGTCAGTTTAATTTTTTTGCCCATTTTCGAGAACAGAAATTATCGTGTTTTTATAAATCCACCTTATCAAGCAAAGTATTTCCCAAGAGAGAAAAGTAGGTTTGTAGGCCGGTTTTTAGAGATATTAAAAATAACTTTTATAGTTTGAAAAAATTTCATTAGCGTAATTACATTTTTATGAATATCAAATAGATCCTCGTAAAAACAAATATTTACTGGGAATGATTCATACTATGGAAATGTATCAACTAATATTTCGATTTATCAAACGTGTAAAACGGTCGAGGAAAGAGCAATTCAGACTCCGGGTGATGCTGAGTAAATTCTCCTAGTTATAACATATTTGTTAAATAGTATTTAGTCGAAAAACTATTATTCCTTCCAGAAAGATAATATTATTCTCGTAAGGAGATTCATCAGATCCTTTTCAGTTTGCCATGGACGGGATGAATGTCTTTTCGCACGCCAACGTCCTCAGGTGAGAGTACCACGTCGCTGTGCGACACTAGAGGAACCGCAAGCACGACGTGCACGCCAGACATGGCAAGCGCCTGCCACCCGGAACGCAGCAACGAGGCACCTGCTCTGACAGGCAGCGTGAAGGCACTGCAGGGGTGGCAGGTGATGAAAGGTAAACGCCGCTTACAGCTGCTTTACATTAGAGACCTCAATCAAGAGTGAACCAACAGGGGTGAAAAATGCGGAATTCTTCATTCTTCGTTTCACACGATCGATGCCGAAAGAGCGGAATATCGCCACAAATTTAATAAAAGAGAAAATTCTGCCAACATAACGAAAAATACAATGATCATTACTTTTATGGACAATGGCGAAGAAAAATTGTCTATCCTATGTCCAAGCCCTGTACCAACATCGAGCTACTTAGACTGGCTATAAATTAATTAATTATTGTCAAAAGAGCAGTTACAATTTGCCTATGGCCAGGTTGAGGAAAACACTAATTTACTGCTAGGTCAGGTGTATTTTTCTTGGGTTACACTTTCCCCGAGTTACACGATATTGAGCACACGACCCGCAATTTCTCACAGAGGTGTCAATGAGCTATAGTTGATCTTATGACCGTGTGCCTTTTTTTCATACTCCTCCAATAAAAGACTTATAATGATAATTGATTACCATTTGGCACCAAAGGGACTATGATGAATTGTGAAAAATTACGTGGACTCGGATCACGATTCTCTCTTGAATTAAGGACTACTTTAGACATACTGCAGTCGATGGTAGGATTCAAGGAAGGACGGAATAAGTTTATCAAGTCTGGAGGTAACGTTTAGAAATAGATTCACTAGTCTCCACTACTAGGAAGGACGGTTCTTCGCATCTTCACACACACATAGCTCAAGAATGTGGATAGTTAAAAAATAAAGTTGAAAATTTTGGACGCTTGCTTCCCCAACGGGTTATAATGGACTGTTTATTCGTGTCTGTCGACTGACATGGATTGCTGAGTAGGTACTGTAGTGACCCGTATGAACCCGTTTCCGATCGACGCTTCGAGCACGTAATCAAATCAAGCAGTAACATTTGCTTATGAAACACGTTTATAACCCTGGAGCATTATTGTGTTCTGTGGGAGAACTTAATTTAAGCAAAAAACAAATCTAAATGTACCACTATGTTCTTCGTTTCTATTTTCTTACGAGTACCATGGCGTCACTGTACGCAGATTTGAGTAAAATTAAGTGAAGGATACAACTTAGAAATTGACAGATCACAACACTGCAGGGTCTCTGTTGAGGAGGGTCTGTTTCAACAGAGCTGCCCCTCTGGGCAGGGTTAGCATGCTTGTTCGCCACTGAGTCACTCCAAGTTCAATTCCCGGCGGGACCAGAAACAATTTGCAGCTTTTCACTTCAATGTCCGAGTTCATAAATTATATAAAATAAATTTATGTGACAATTAAATAAATAAATTTATTGTCAAAAAACCAGCAAACACTTCTACTTCGACCCACCTCCTACTCCTAGTATCACTAACTCTTACTATTACTAACTACTCCAACTTACACTTCCATGTAGGTCAAGTTGTTTGTAAATCCAGCTAACCAGTCCAGTAATAAACAATAGCTCTACCACCCACCTCCTACCTCCTACAAACCCATGTAGAAAAGCTTCAATAGCACGATACATTTCCCATTTACAACGAAAAAAAAGTAGTTTTTTTCAACTAAGACAATTTTTCAGGAAACAGAAAAAAACGATGTTATTAAATGATATGAATTTCTAGGAAATATATCCTTTAGAAATAATATTTTGTCAATCATCAGTCAAGGAAATCATCTTTTTTCCCAATTCAAAGTAGTTCAAAAATACTATGTACAAAATTCACCCTTTTTTAAAATAAAAAATCACACGGTTTGGAGAGTATTCTAATAAGTAAACAAGTATATTGAACAAGATTGAAGCGCACCTGCGGCCAAAGCAGGAAATCCCGGGTTCGAGTCCAGGGTTCGTCGCAATTTTCGTCTCTGGTTGTAGACGATTCAAACTTCCCTCCCCCCCCCTTCCCGAGTGGTATTTAGAAGCTGGGAGTTAAAAACGGATTAAAGGTAGTTTTGTGTATTTTACAATTGCTGGATCAAAAGAAGGAATCGAATACATAAGTGAAAAGCGTAAACCGACACTACTCAGTTACAAGTAGCAAAATATACACGGTTTTTTCCCCCTTCGTTTTGGGGTAATCAAATAAAAAGTATTGTGTGAAAATCTTACTATTATAGTGTTTTATATAAGTTAATATCCTTAAATTAAATCTAATATGTGTAAATCCGAACGTGATACTCACTCACTGGCACAAATTATGAAATTCTTGTCGGAGTCCTGTTAAGTTGGTAGAGGACTGATTGAAATCAAGATTTTGAAAATCACAGGAAAACATTTTGTTTTTTCTAGGGAACGCTGAGTATCATTGATATCAAGGAATGAAACGTACTACGTACATCCCGTTGCGTAGCTTGGAAAATTCGTGAAGAAATTTGTACAATCTTATGGTTAATATACCTTGCATGGAGGAACAACCATAGAACTCTAACTAGTGCCCGTTCGAAAAGTTAACATTTATGAATTGATAGGGAGACAACTAAATAAATAAAATATATGAAGTGTAGAATTAAAATAAAGAAACTCTAAGAAAAATTGTCATTGGGTGGTTAATCTGTTAGCTCAAAACGACCATTGATAGCCATTCATTTCAAGTGGCTACCGATGGCCATTTAGAGATAACAAATGGCCACTCTATGGTCATTTTTACCAGATAATTATCATCGATGAATGCATAATAGGAGAATTTATACGTAGCATTACACTAGTTTACTCATAGAACTATTGACTTGTTTTCAATGTCACCGATATCAAGAGTAGTACAGTAACAAGACAGAATCGTGGCTGATGAGTAGAAAAAGAGAATGACTGATCATAAACAAAGAAAAAAAGCAAAAACAATACATAAAGACTGAAGTGATTCATAGAAATCTCTTAGATTGCGGTGAACCTCACCGCCAGGTAACAGACTAATTATGTTATGTTGAATGAAAATAAGAGACGGGACCGGGGTTCGAACCCGGAACATTGAGCTCAGCGCGCTCATGCGCTTACCGACTGCGCCATCCCGTTCGTCTCCTGGGCCCTTTTCTATCCTCATTCAACTTGCGAGACCACCTCAGAGGTCTTTGAGTCTCGCAAGTTGAATGAGGATGGAATGAGCGCGCTGTGCTCAAGGTCCCGGGTTCGAACCCCGGTCCCGTCTCCCATGTTCATTCAACATAACATAATTAAAATGAAGTGTTTAAGTAATGCATTATTTGTTAAAGGATATTTATTTACTTCAAACTTTCTATAATATTCATAATACATTACAGCGAAAGTATAAATAAAATCAATTAATTAATGTGATTTAATAAGGCAAAACAAAGTGAGAGAGAAAATAAGAGAATAAACGAAACAGGTAGAGAGCTTTATCCTGAAGTCGAGGATGCGCTCTCTTCCTTGAGAGAGCAGGAACGCAAAGGAGGAAAATGGAAATATCCTTAACCATCAAAATGTGATGAAGGTGAGGTAGAATAAAAGAGAAACGAAGAATTTATTAACAAATGAATCTGTTGGGAACGGTGCTACGGAGAAACAAACAAAATGAGAGGAAATACAATATTTTTTCGTTGTCCGCATCTCTCTAAGTTCGGGAGCATAGGTCCCAACCTTATGGAAATATTCATCTTTGTTTTGTACTCATCACATAACGATTCTTTTGGTGTTTTCTTACACGACACGAATAGAGAATAGCTTCTTTGCAATCGGATGTAGATATTACGTATAACCGAACATTCAGGTCACAAACATTTTTTCAATTTCATATAAATAACATTGTTAGACGAGATCTAGTAATCGTCAATGTATTTCACATTACAGTACCTTTTAACCCCACAGATTCTATTCCTCTTAATATTTTTCTTCTTTTTCATCTTATCTTCAGCCTGTTCATGTCCCCTCCTGGACATAGGCCTCTTCCAATTCTTTCAATGTCGTTCTTTGTTGAGCTGTCTCTATCCAATATTCATCACTCTATAGCTTGTACAATGTGGATTCGGTTACAGGAATATCGGTAAAAAAAGTGGTTCTAGTTACCTTATCATATAATAATATTTAACATTATATTAAGTTATTTCTGCAATTCAAAGTGGTTTCTCTTCCATGTTTGATGTTTCGTTCATTTGAGAAGACTTAAAATTAAAATTAGGGGAAAAATCTTTAAATTGAAATGATATGAATTACAGACAACCAATAAATGAATAGAAAAAAGGAACAAAAATAATAGTTTCAACAATAGAACAACGATAAAACTCTTAATAATGTGTCATTGAATGGTGTAATGGTTTCGGGTCGATATCATAAGATAACAGGTATAGGAAAGTGGAAACAATATATTCATATCTTGGTTTGATTCGCACTTGCATGAGTTCAGATATTCTTCATCCTTGCCACCGTAATATGTTTCTTACCTCACTACATAATCATCATCAGATGTGGACATGCTGTCCTAGCGCAATATAGTAGGTTTTCCAACTGCATGACGCCTTGTCTACCAATGACTTGGCCAGTTCTGACCTTCCTACATTTTACGAAACCTTCAAATGACTGATCAGCTTTGCGTTTTATGCAGCCTTGCCGAAACGATTACAAGAAATAAATATGTATGAAGAATTCGTGGAGTAAAAATTGAAATTGATCAAGAAATAAATTTATTGGGGGAAACTGAAGTCCACACTGCATTGATCAAACAGTTCCCTTGCCACAAAACGTCTTTTTTTTCAGCAAAATATCCCAAAAACCTGGAGCCAACTTCATAATTCATTGGAATACGAATAATTAATTTAATACAAGATTCCATAATGAATCACTATAAATGTACTCTAACTTGGTAAGTTTGGGTGTTCATGTAAACCTTACCATCCCACATTTTCTCTAGTACTTTGAAGGGTATTGATGGGATGGTCCCTGGTTTGTTTTCAAAGAGTAAAGTAACATATTTTCTCCATATTTTGTTTTCGTAATAATTATAATAATGGTGTAAGTTATTTGTTTGTATGATACCCTAGCCCTAAAAGCGTCGGGATCGAAAAGAACAAGAGATGACCAAGGAATGTCAGGAAAGAGAAAGGAAGGAACCTTGCACAAGTAAGTGGAAGTAATGCCAGACTCAGCTCGGAGTCCCGTGTTTGCCAATCACGCACTTACTAGATGTAAGTCCAAATTTTACTCATTGGTCATATTCAATACTAGCTTATATACTTTTCCAATAAATTTTCAGATTTTTTTCTGACTCTTAATCTTACCTGTTATGAATTCACATCGTTCCAGAGGAGGTCAGGGAAACTATAGATTCCTGTCTTTAATATCTGCGCACAACTTTGATGAATTGATAAATAATGTAATTACTTCGGAATGGTACTAACATCCCACTCTACAACTGTACAGGTCGTAAAGAGATTTGCGATAAATTATTTATCACGTTCTGCGTATTAATCCAAGGATACATCGTCATGTGTGGATGTCACGTACAGAGAACTATTGAAAGAGCGAATCCTGCGATGGTAATCACATTTGAGTGAACGTATCAGTGATTCTCGAAGAAGGAAGTTCATATGAGAGCAATTACGCATCAAGTAAAGAGCTCGTATTGAAGCGACGTTGTTCGGACTCTAGTGGGAGGGGAGATTAATGAGTGAGATATCGGAGTGAAGAGCTTGTTAATAATGTATGAGGCCAGCGTCCAGAATTCGCTATGCAGAGGGGAATAGCACACAGGAGCTTATTACGTTAATGCATGGAGCATTGTGTGAGAGCAATGATCCTCTCCCAGTCGCGTAAGTAATGGTGCTTCGTGGCCCCTGTGCGTTGGCCCCCAGCAATTTTGACCTCGTTCATTGCAGAAATGATGCAAATGGTAACACCAATTATTTAGAAATGACTTCGGGAACGTCAATTATGATAATTAGAAACGTGTACTTATTCCAAAGTCATTATTAAATTATTTCGTCGCATGATCAACATATTGTTGTAAATGAACATAAATTTTAAGCATATAAGAGACCGTTCATAAAATATTTAACGTGAAAATTATCATTTTTCCTCCCCTCCGCCTCTTCATAATGAACATGTAAAATACTTGTTCTTTAACGTAACCCCCACTCTCCATAAGAAAAGTTTACGTTACTTTCTGGAATATGGGAGAATAAACTTTAATACACTGACTTAAAGATGTGGGAAAAAACTTCATTACTCTGTGCTCTAAGAACTAACTTTAAGATTAAAAGTAACCTACAAAATCCAAAATTAATTTGGCATTAACATTAACTTAGATGCATATTAGGTGCTGAACTTGAATTGTAACTTTGACACCTCGTAAAGCTTGTGCATTTTGAGAAAAATTCGAAAACCATAGAAAAAAATGCTCTTTTTTGTAAGCTTTTGTTTATAACTCGAAATGCAAACGCTTCTAGAGAAAAATATACGTATGAAAAATAATTGTATCTTAAATTTCCTACAAATAAGGTTTTCACTGGCAGAATATATTTATTTAACGTCTTCAATATAATTTGCAAGCCACTCTTCGATTAGCTATTCTTTACTATAATTTACTATAGATTTTCAGCTGTACATATTCTCTAAATTCTCAATTTATCTTTCATGGTATTACTTATAGCTTTTATTTTTTTAGCATGCCACGAATATTCATTATTTCATACTATCTTTTCGTCATAAGTAGGGATTTTCTTTGGTGGTGCTATAGAATAGTATGGCATTCTTGGGTGACGGGTGTTAATTTACAATAGCGTACGACGTCTCTCACTATTTCAACAATTTTTATAAATGATCACATAAGGAATACACTGGAATAACGTGCAAATATCCAAACAAATATTTATCTTTATGTGCACAGAATAAATCGCCCGATTGGCAATCACTTCAAGAAGATTCTTATCGTTATAATGTCTGTCTAATAATTCATAATGACATTCGATAAGTAATGATAATTTTACAGAACAATATGGTATTTTTCAAACATTGTATTCAATTCTTGATCTATTCATTTTGTCCATTACTTGTTTTGGTTTTCATACTTCCCTTCCTGCTTGAATATTCCCTTAACCCTCTCTTACACATTTTTTTGCCCTCTCGTTCCTTCCTGCTTGACCTTTTGATATTGAGTTCTTTAATTAGTTTCCTTTTTCAGTATTCTTAATTACGTACTCAACCACATTACACGTCGTTTCGCTCTTCCGGTGCAACTGGATCATTTTTCTCCGTAACTTTAAAGAAACGTGAGCTTATTATTTTTTTTCTTTACATAATTAATAACATCCTGGTCTCCCTTCGATTTTTGTTCCTTGTTTACTCGTTTTCCTTCTCTACTTAAGTGATGCCTTCATAAAACTGCCTCGAAAGTATCGTATCGCGGAAAATAGGTGTTGCTTATGCTACTATCTTAGCAACGTCATTTACTGGTATTGTGCAAAAAGCTGAAGGTACTAGGAACTCTGAATTGCAAAATAGACCTAATAGTAATTTTTAATATAAAATTTTTTAAACGCATTGATTAATAATACGAAAAGTCTTCCATGAGAGCGAACTGACCTACTCCATTAAAATAATGTACTGAAATGCAATATAAGAATTTGTTGTACCTCAACTCTTCACTATAAATGGAATATATTTAAGTCAAATTATTTATCTTGTAGTTATCAGTTATACATAAATTAATAATTATTCTCAACAATTTGAAGACACTCATTCCTATCTATCAATTTTTTTCATTCTATCAGGAATGTTGCTTGTACTTAGATGAACCGTAGTTTAAAGACTATGAATATGGTATAATATGTGAAATATGGGAAATAATCATTCAATGTACTACGTCATCAGGAAAGTTCTGTCACCCTATGTGGTCAGGTGTTTGGTCAAAGCTGTATTTACGTCAATTCATTTCTTGCTAAGAACCACGCACCAATAAACTGGATACATTACAAGTAACAATTTACTCTAATAATTAACCTAGAAAGTGACGAATCTGGCTATATTTGTTATACTCATATATTGAATAATGTACAAAGTCATTTTCGTAGAAGTTTGATGTATAATAATGAGAATGTAATTGGTCATTTAAGATATAAAATGATAGGTATATCGTGAACGTATTGCGAACTGCATGTAAAACTTTATGAAGTATAAAATATAACAGTACGTACCCCATTAAATTTCATTGATGTTCCACAACATGGATAAGACGATGCGTAAAACACTTTTATGAGTAATACATGTAAAAACTTGACCAGAATATGCCAGAATTATATAGAGAGGTGTAGCCTCGATAACTATCTTGATAATCACGCTAAATTAAGTACAACGATCAAATATTCACGCTACGTCATTCACAACACATACTCTGTCGAGAAGATCGATTGAAATATGTTCATTAAAATTGGCATAAAATTGCAAAGTTGCTGGTATTTTAATAATTTCTATTTTGTCGTAAGTAATATATACTCAGAGCAATGGTGGACATCAAAATTGCTACACTGAGAAGGAGACTTTTGAACTCCGGTGTACAGTTGAAATCATGTCAAGTGATACACTAGTATCTATCATCCAGACTAAAGGATGCCCTGTCAGACTACTGCAGTTATTGATCACATAGGAAGCGGCTCTGAATACTTACTTCAGCATAGCGTCTCAAAATAACCCGCAAATTGAATCGTGATTACTACCCACTATATTGTACATGTACCATGAATGTGTTTCGGTTACCTTATTACCTTCAAGGTGAAGCAGATTTATCGACCAGCACTGTTTGTTGGTTGATATTTTATTCAAATTTATAATGGGAGCTTGAATTTTTAATGATACAGCATCAAAGTCTTATTAATACTCCGCTATATCAAAAGCCAATTTTGATTTGACTTCTATTGCGATAATTCTTCATCGGTATAATACTATAATGGAGAAATTATTATTCATACAGCTAAAATAGCTTTTGTTGTTTCAACAAAATNTGTGTGTGTATATATATATATATATATATATATATATATATATATATATATATATATATATATATATATATATATATATATATATATATATATAATCTTATTAACCGCTGTAATTTACATGGTAACAATTTGTATCGTTTCTGTTGAGGATGTATATAGTATTATATCTTATCCTTTGCAACACTACATTTAAACCAGAAGTCTGTAAATTTAACGATTTTTAACGCACAACTTCCGAGTATCTACTCGTGGAGGAGTGTTTGCGTCGTCAACGCTGGGTGGATGATGTGTCGAGTTGAGACGGGTGGTGCGGTGGACAGCATACACGCGGTCAGCACAGCTTTCCCGGGTTCGAGACCCGGTCCGTCGCAATTTGATGATGTTTTACGCCATTTAGTGACGAAAGACAACATAAATAATCTTTGTGAGTTTATCAATAAATTAAATACAAATAGCATCGCCTTTCGGTATTTCTCTGCGCAACAGCTGCACGATGGATGAAACTCCAAACGTGCTCCAGTTGTAAGCTCTCTCTCGTTCACAAAAAATTGATTCGCTCAGTCAACTCCCTTCCGTTTACTCTTTGCATCCACTGATTGCACGCGAATGGAAGAAAAGAAATGAAGACGAAAGAGGGAATAGAGCAAACGAGAAAAGACTCGTACGTTTAAAGAGGAACTGCGTTTTGTTTTCTTTTAATTCCGTTCGCTCTGCAAACAAGTGGGAAACCGACCGCTTCACACACTCACACTCTCGCCCTTCCTTTGCGGCGATGCGTGACAAAACCATTGGACTGCGCCGTACAAAGGATTCATCACTTGGAATCTCTCACGATTCGGAATAGTAAAATTATTTTCCGATTGAGGAATTTCATCATTCCTACGGTCTATCAATTTCTCTATAGATGTTGATTAACAAGTCGGTGTGGTAATTTAGCTTACTGCGTCGGACTCTGTGAAACTGGATCGATTGATTATTTTGAGGACGTGTTGTGAGTACGATAATCAGGGAATGTAGATTCAACACAGAACTATTTGCATACCAGAAATATATATTTTAAGCAATGAATTGGTTAACATGATCTTCACATAGAGAGCTTTACACATAAAAATAAGGAAGATTTGAATATAACTTTATTTTTTAATCTCCATTTTCGTGACACTGTGGAAGTTTTTGCCATTGTTACCAAAGCCATAGTAACTTGTCGTTTTCGTCAGGTTTTCGTCGTTTTTTATGGTATGGAATCCCTACAAAATATACGGCTATGATTTAAAGAGATTTCAGTATTGTTATGAACGTAATAGTATACTCAGATTTAACAACTATATATGAATTAAATTGAAAATGAGTTCATTCGTTCTGGGTAGTGGTGGATATTCCTTGAGCGGGAGTGTTTGCAGTACTTTTGTTATTATTAATCATGTATTTTTACTGTGGATAATATGTACAACTCATTTTGGAATAATAATTGGCTAAGAGTGTGTATTAATTACATAATTTCTTTCATAAATATTAATTCGTCACTGCCCTTGATTCCTTGATCGGAATTGATGGGATTGTCCCTTGCTTGTTTCCGGAGAGTAACTTAGTTTATTATCTCCCATGTGGTCATGTTCAGTTTGTAACTGCTTTCTTGACAATAAAGGTTATTTATTTATCTTATCTACTCAACAACATCGTTCATTCCTTCACGTCTAAGTAAAATTAAAGTAATATACACAATATTAAATAGACGATTCATTCGTATAATGTTACTCATTCTTAACCTTAAAATACCGCGCTTTTTTTGTATCTCTTCCTCTATCTTTTTTCATGTACATTCTATTTCTCTCACTGATTTATATATTTACCCATGTTTGCCAGTCAATAATAAAAAACAGTCAACTGATTGCGATTAGTATCAAATGTGATTTGGAAAAAAAGGAAAATTCTCCACGAAAAAATCCGATAAAAATATATTCCCAATAAAATTTACATATATAAAATCGTTTTATGATCCTAAGAAGTTGTAGCATTTTAAATGACAAATCACTACGCGCATGCTTTTATGAACTTCTTATAAGAAGAAATGCTAAATTTTAGTATTCTTATCTTCTATGTAAGTAATGCAAATAAGTATCCTAATTAATTGAACATATACGTTTAAAAAGTTCTTTAAAACACCTAACACTAATGGAATAAAAATATATTATTTCAATTTTCAGAGTATGAACAAAATTTATTCTATGAAGCTCAATCGATTGAATGAGAACGCTGTAAGTTTGTGGTGTGAACTGTACGTTTTTGGTTCGGATCTGAAAACCATTAATGAAATTATTGTCTTCAAAATAGTGTTTACAGATGTAAAAAACCTCCAGTAAATATCGTTATTTCATCGCATAATATAATGATGTTCACATGTTTCTTCTATATTTTACAATATATAGCCACATTACCATAATACATTGAAAAAATCGTGGTTTCCTTTAGATATATTTCAAACGAAATTTTCTGGTTAATATTTCAAGTCAAATATATTTTACAGCATTTGATTAAAAAAAGTAATCATTTGACAACTTATTAGCTACAACGTCAATACATTCATGCCATGTGAATTCACATATGCTGATGGATGTTACGTAATATGTTAATATGTTGTTTGGTATTTTTATGTCACATAACACTTTATAAAAAAACGAGATAATCATAGAAATCAACAGAATTCTAAGAGACACGTTGATATGTTATGTCACTTTTGTCAAAGTACTATCGGAAAAGTTGTAGTCAATCACATTGGGAATCACAGGAGTGAAAAATGAAATATTAAAATACAAATTTTAATTTTCTTTAAGAGAATACACTTTACGGTTTTATTATGTAGTAGCCATTCTCGACTATATGGTGTTATTTTATTCATATTAAGAAATCCATAGTTATTAGAATATTCGTTTAGAGTTGTCCAACTATGTGTCAATGAACTTGTGTTCTCCTAAGACGCTACAGAAATGTAAGAAGGATTAATGGTTTCAATATAAAATCAAAGAGTGAAAAATATATGACATCATGTTCTTTCCCTATTCGCTTCGAAACTATTTATGCATATCAACTTGACAAATTAATTGTGCTCTTCATTGATATACAACGTTATTAACAAAATCTAAGTAACAAAAACATATATATATATACTCATGTATATGTCGTGGATTCATAGTGATGTAATTAAAAGAAAATGATTTGATTTCGTAGTATATTTGATTTTGCATGGAAGAAGCAACGGATGTAATTCCACTCACGTGCGTGGTTTTCATGGGTACAGCCATAGTCAACTAACGTTGCCATTCCGTGCTGCAGGAGCTTGGCAACACTGCAGCAGTCCGGAGTTATTTAATTTTTTATTCATACGTCCAGTTGACGTTTGTACAGTTGTCAGTGGTCTTCATAGGACCACTTGTTCAGTTGTTCACGGTGTTGCCAAGTTGTACAGCATAGCTTAGAAATAATAGTCGGCTATGATAGGGGTAGATGTAGGTTTAGATATATGTGCAGTCTCATAGAGCGAGCTGTAGCGAACATCATAGATCGATAGTTTGATTAATATATAGTTTGATTAATATTGAAGGACGGAGGTATCAGCGGCAGGTCAGAAGCAGATGAACGGATGGCGGGAGAATATGGCTCTCGGTCGAGAGGAGCGAGGATGTGAGCTGGAGGATAACGGAGTATGGGTCCACCCCTGCCCAGTGGACTTGTTGGTTGTTTATTTTTTTTAAATATAATGAAAAATATTATCAACCGAAAAATATTTATTTATTTTACCAAAGTGGTTTTCGACAACTTATGTCATTTTTTGTGGCCTGCATTCGAGATACAGAAATATATGTAATTATTCGTAAAAAATATCTTAATAGTAATAATAATAATAAGAAGAAGAAAAGTAGTAGTAATAGTAATAAACACTAAAATATATGTTAAGATAGAGAGGAGGAGTATGTTGTAGTTACTAATCAGAGAAAATTTAATACTAATTGGTTTTAGATACTTAAAAGTTATATAAATACTTGAAAGAAAAATGTTGGTTTGGAAAATCTATTGCTTGAAAATTATTGAATAGCTACATTTACACCTAAATCTTCATTGAAGGCGACTGGATAACGACATAAAATGTCAAAAGTCGCTTTGGGAAAATAAATATTTTTGGTTGACAATAACATTCTTTCTAAGTTAACAACAAAGACACAACTATTATCCACCGACAGCGGTGGTCTAGGGGTAACATCTTCGCTTCAGCAATCAAGCTGAGTGGTAGAGCGTGGGTTCAAACTAGGTAGGGTTTCAGTTGAGGTTTCCCTCAACTATTCCAGATAAATGTCGGTTCGGTACCACAAGTTCCCCGGCAACCCAACATCTCTCCTTCCCAATTCCCTCTTCCAAGTCCAACGGTTAGTTGGAAGAGAAGGTCTCATGGCCTAAACCTCGCCATAAGACATAAAATAATAAAATATAATAATACTGATTACCTAATTATAATTGTTTATTTCTTTTCCAACATGATTAACAATGAATCATTATTTCTGTAAATATCAAGGTGACTACTATTTATAGTGTATCCATTACTTCTACATTATCAGATCGGAACCAAGAGATGTGAACTGCGTCAACGAGGTCGTTCGTTCACGTGGACATCCTCGACACATCCTGTTATCATGGACATCCTTGACACACACATTACAAGCAGCCTTTATTTTCTGCGATGTAAACACGGATTTCACCTGGCTCATTCTCGGTGACACAATTTAATCAGATTTCCCGAGTAGTAGTAATGAACTCTAGCCTCTAAAATGACAGTAGCTTTGAGTGCTGCGACAGAGTAGTTACAGTGCAGTCTTGCACACTCCACTCAGCACGTGATGAAAGAACAACATTCACTGAACGTTTTATAGCATCTCTTAACATTGTTTTGAATGCAATAATTTTATTGTTGGTTGTATCCTCGGACTGAAGAAAAAAACAAGCTTAATTAAAGGTTTATTGCTTTTCAGATTAAAAAGTTACAACGTTCTCATTTGATTGATCGAGATTTATTGAAAAAAATTTGTTCCCCATCTGAAAATTGGTAGAGTATATTTTTATTTCATTAGCGTTGTTTTTTCACGAATTTTTGAAACCTGTATAATCAATTAAATAAGATACTGACATGTATTACTTATTTAGAAACCTCGCAAAAATGGTGTCGGCTTCTCGATTTTACGAGCACACTTTTTTTTTTGTTTGTGGGGCTTTAGGGCTCGCCAACATCGAGGTCATTAGAGCCCTTACGCGCACACACTTCAGTCGAGGGCTACACAGTGAAACGAAATAGTCTTAGTGCATTATACACTCATTAATTATATCACAAAACAAGGTGCATGAAGTTTTATTTTCTCAATAGCATAAAAATTTTAATTCATTTTTGTCCAAGAAAGACTTTTACAAAACTCTTAGTCTTCCAAATTTGATAGTATTGAGAAATTAATTTAATAATATTGAGAAATATGTACAACACTGGAAGGATAAGCGTAATTTGTGATCAACTACAGTTATAATATGTATTCGGTATTTAACAACTCGAATAGTATTTCGAAACTGAAAGTAGTTTTTATGTATAAAAATATCAATCTGATAAAGTAATCATCATTTCCATAAAAGTGTTCAAAATACATACATTTCCTACAAATGACATATTCCTTCGTAGACTTTCAATGAACGGAATAAATTCCAGATAAATACTTTCAAACGGTGCACCATAAAATATCTAAATGGTTTGTAAACAAATGAAGTTTATATCAATCAAACACTGATCTACGTTTGTATTGCAGAAAGTAAATAATACCACATTTCACAAAATTATTTTTATATCACACCACAGAAAATATTTAATTTAGAGAAATTGTTTTTATTCAGCACGTCCATGAATTTATGAATCAATTCGTGATAAACTGCCACGATAAATTCAAACAATACTATTGCATGCTTATCATGTTTTATTTATTGAGCATTTAATCATGTCTACAGTGAAAATATTTGCTCATCATTACAGCTGAAATTTTTTTTTCTTCGCTATGTTCATACGTGAGACTAATTTGATCAGGAAAAATGATATGTTAGGAACTGAACTGAGTGAAAAATCACGCACGCAAGTGGTGGTGAATATGTCAATTAGTATTAATACTTAATTAACCTTTCTGAGTCAAACCGAAAAAAGTCGGAGAACTCAGTTTAAAAAAGAGATTTTTACTGTTTACATTAGTACGAGTGTGCCACACTCTAATCAAGCATACATAATCATTTATGAAACTTTCAATGATGTTATCTATTTTTATATTACATTTTTAATTTTGCAATAATTCATGAATTATTGTGTACTANGTCAAACCGAAAAAAGTCGGAGAACTCAGTTTAAAAAAGAGATTTTTACTGTTTACATTAGTACGAGTGTGCCACACTCTAATCAAGCGTACATAATTATTTATGAAACTTTCAATGATGTTATCTATTTTTATATTACATTTTTAATTTTGCAATAATTCATGAATTATTGTGTACTAAAATCTGA
The DNA here is from genome assembly GCA_002313205.1 of Laupala kohalensis. Classification (NCBI taxonomy): domain Eukaryota; kingdom Metazoa; phylum Arthropoda; class Insecta; order Orthoptera; family Trigonidiidae; genus Laupala; species Laupala kohalensis. Next base: position 57,535 of record NNCF01133304.1, on the reverse strand, counting down.
AAATAATTTGTTATACCATCTAAACTTAAACAATATTTGAAAAATTCTCTTTACTTTGATCACAGTTCTCTAGTTTTGCGTCTGTTTCTGTTGAGTAACTTTCTTTATAGTCCGGAAAGTCAAGACTAATTTTGTGCTGTTCTTTTCTATATAAAGTCTGTTACATGTGTGATAGCGTTTTGTATCTGCTTCATTAGAAATTACAAAGGAATTAATATAAAATACGTCACTTCAGAAGATTTATCCATGAGTCCTCACAACTTCAAGGTTTTTGTTATTCAGTCTCCCAACGTCCAAACCTTATTTGACGAGTTGAAAGATAATAGTTTGTTCTCTCACTTCATTTAGAATAAAAGTAAATCAGGACATTCAAACTAATTGCCAGATTGCTCACACTACCTTTGTTATAAGAGTATCTATAAATAAATCGTAAAGTATAAAAGATAAATACATATATTTGCAGGGAAATCACAGATAATTATGAAAAATACCTTTCTTGAGTTTTTTTAAATAAATTTTCCAACAACAAATCGAATGAAATATTTTTTTTTGATATCTCTGCAGCAGCGGCCGTCCCGTACCAACCTCTCCCCACAACGTTCATGTTCAACGAACTGCTATTACCCGCACAGAGCCTTTGCATATTGCATAAATTTGGTCAGTGGGTGAAAACTAGAAATAGCGTCTCATTTGTCTCGTCGAATGCGTTTCACTCAATTTCACCGAATTATATTCATATTCAATTCAAAGAAAACGGAAGAGAAAAGAATCAAGATAACAGAATATAGAAAGATATGGGATGAGTACAAGGAAATTAGCACGAAAATATACATTATTCATTGGTGTAATATTGTAGAACAACGTAAAAAAATTGTATCGGAAAATGCAGTTTGTTTTAAAATACATTTTTCGAAAATATTGGTTTAGTTTCTTGAAGTAATTTTTCTTCGTCGGAATAATTAATATGGGAGGTTTAGGAAATTTGGGGATCCATATGGTAGTAAGTCATAAACAATTTTTGTGAGGTTGAAGATGTTCAAAATATGGGGTGTTTATTATTATCACATTTTATGACGAATTATCAAAAATTTCCAGACTGTGCATCGATTAATATTTCCTTACGTTGTAGGTATAGAATATTTTTCGTGATTCTTGTAGTCAATAAAAGTAAAATAGAGGGGCCCAATTCATTCAACAGACTATTTAGAAGAAAAAAAACATATTACAACATAATATTTCGACATTAGTTGCGGGTCGTATCAGATGTTCCATACCTGTTTAGTTTTAATACAATAAAATGGATGGTGACCATGAGGAAAAATTGTAAATTACGAGACTGTTTCAATACATATATTATATAAGAGTTTCAAAATTTAATATTTTCCTTCGTGGTTCTTTACATTGTATTATATTATTAAGAAAATACGACACAACCCCCAACTACAATTATAATGCTACAATAAACGTCCATAATAGAATCTAATTAAATAAATAATTAAAAACTTTCAACCTTTTACGGACAAATATATTTTTTTTATCTGTGAAGAGCTCGCGAAGTTTCGACGTGGGTTTAAGTCGTCCTCAAATAATAACAATAATAATAAAGCCGAAACGTTGTGAGCTCTTCACAGAATAAATAAATATATTTACTATTATTGTGTATAGTTGAATGCATTGGGAAACATATAGTAATTTGTGTGCTTTTCTCTGAGTACAATGCCTGGAATGATTTGGGTCGTTTTATACTACTATTATTAACTAGTTTTAACAGACACTATGATAAATTCTTGCAGTCATATTTAACAAAGTTCTTAATCGTTATGCATCAGATCCTCTTCGTTTATTGAACCGGAAGCAAGCGCTTCCTCTCCATCAACGAAGTGTTGAAGGCGGTAGGGAGTGGTCCGGGGGTGGGATGGGGGTGGAACGGGGAGGGTTGGGGAGTGAACAGCTATTAATCATCGGCGCCTGTACCCGTAACGCGGCATCGCAGCGCGTTCATTAGCGCACGCGGGATGGGGATGTACTGCTTCTCTCTTCCCATTCTCCTCCAACCACACCGCAACGGCCCTCCGTGACGTCCCCAGCGCTTGACTCAAAATCACCTCAACCGCGACAACCGCTACGACGTCACACTCAACCACACTCCTCAGCATTTACAAATTTTCAAAAATATCTGAATAGTATTGGGAAAACTTGGAACAAAAAGTGCGTTTGTATGGAAGGGGAGAGGACACCTAACCATATATTATGGTATTGTGATCTCTATGGACCTGAAAAGAAAAATACCCGAAGAAAACAGAAGGGAAGAAAATTTTGGGTTTAACAGATAAAACAAAACTGTTTGACATTAACAATGAATTTGAAAATTATATGTTAAAAATAGGGATATTAAGAGACATTTTCGTACATACAAGATGACGTTTGCTATCGAAAGAGGCGGGTAAAGTGAACATGATGCAAAACGGTGCATCAGAAAATAGGACAGACAGAAGAAGCATGAAGAACATTAAGAACTCAGTAATGTTTGTGTCGTAGACAGGGCTGACATAAATGAAAGTGACAAAAATAAATATTTAAAAAATCACACTTTCATCCTTAAGTGTTGAGATGCGTCTATTCTTATTACGTTTCTGAATAAAATTAAGCTCTGAGTGACGTTACTAAAAGTAATGTATCTTTTCTCAGAGAAAATGTAACCCAAGGGGAAAAAGAACATTAACGGGAAGGCACCCTGTTTATTGTAACTCATAACTTCCGGGTACCTACTCGTAAAGGAGTATTTACAACGTCAACAGCCAGGTGAAAATTGGGACGTACCGGGATTCGAACCCGGGACTTCCTTCTCTGGCCGCAGGTGAGCTGGCCGGGTGGAAGTTGCCTGAGGACTTGGGAGTCCAGGTGAGTGGACAGACCACCTGCGGCCCGAGCAGGAGGTCTCGGGTTCCAGTCCCGGTACGTCGCTATTTTCACCTGGCTGTTGACGTTACACACACTGTGTTTATTAGTTTATTGTAAAGTAGAGGCCATAAATCATTTGTTTGTCCTCAGCGTGTTCATTGGCAGTTTGTATCTTCTCTCTTGACAGTAAATCGTCAATTTATTTATTTATTGCCTATCTAACAGGATTGATGTTGGTGCGGGTCTTATTTACAAAATGTGGTACAGGGCTCGTACACAGCTTAGCCAAGGATTTTGTAACGCCATCGTCCATAAGAGTAAAGATAAGTGTACCTTACGTTATGCTGGCAGCACTTTTTAATTTTTTTAAACATTAATATGTAGCCAACAGCGGTCATCAATTCAATTCACTGGCTCTTGTGGCGCTATTCTGTTGTTTCTGCATCGAGCGTGTGGAATGAATATAACCTTGTGTCTTAGTTTGTTCCGATATTACTAAAACAAAACAGAATTATGTTTTGAAAAAAATACGGACTTCAAAACATCGAGGAATATGAACAGGGTCGAACTGGTCATACTAGTATTACGGAAAATGTCGGGTGCGCCATCCTTTTTTGTTGTCGTAAATTTAGTGTATTTGGTGCTAAATTATCAATTCCAGAATTTCCACTTTGAGTGGAACATTATCTCCATGACACATTTAAACATATAGAACACTATTGTCAATATTTGAATTCTATCTCCAATTTTTTCGAAATTGTTGCAGCATATTTCTGTGTTTTATACAACGTACTTTATGATGTATTTAGATGATGTATTGTGCATAATAATACGGTTTGTACTTTCGGCGAAGAAATTATGTAGACGCTACCTCATCTCCTCAACGGATCAGCCGAATGTAATAAAACCTCCATAATCTTCAAATTATACGTAGCTGCGTTCACTTTATTTGTGTGTGTCAACGTAAATTTTGTTTATTCGAAATCGAATAAAAATGCCAGTTTTCCTTGCATTCTTAACTGAATCTAAACTTTGAACAATTATTTTGTAGAAACTAGTGATTGCATTAACTCTAAATTTTATGTCACGGTAGATATGTTCTTTATAAACACATATATTTATATAAACTTCGTGAACGTAGTCTTCCACGGACGTATTCAATAAAAACTTGTTTGTCGTGCAAATCGCATCTCAATAGACGTAACTTCCAACGTTTCTACCATCTCGCTGTAGCTTTCTTCAGGGCAATGTTGAAGTCAGTACAGACCTATACAACTCTTACATTGCCCTGGAGAAGGCCACAGTAAGATGGACGAAACGTTGTCAGTTATTTCTATTGAGACGCGGTTTGTCCCGGAAAAATAAGTTTATATTTCGGTACCTTTGTTATCTTTTGCCTAAAAAATCCGGTCAAAGTACCGTTGTCAGCTTCAAACTATCATTTAAACTAATTACACGGTGTAAAACACATAAACAATTGATAAGTTATCAACGCATAATAAGTTAAGCAACACATCATGTACTTCAATAATTTATGGTATGAGAACAATCATTTTCACTGAAACCCTATTTTAAGATTATGATTAGAAATGTTTTGTTAATATAAATTTAAAATTTTATCGTTTTTACACCATTACATTTAATTACTTTTCTCACATTAAATTTAACATCGACACCAAAAATGTTTTAAATAGCTCTGAACCATGATCTCGATGACCGAGAAACAAACATTTTTTGTAGTTAGATTGATCTCAGTTCAAGTAAGATTTTTTATACGGATTATTATTTTATTCTGCGATTACGAGTGTTGAATACTTCTATTTTGTGTAAAATTCATTTCACAAACATAGCAATTTGATTCTTTAAAAGAGTGTTAGTATTTTTTATTGTTTGTGTGTGTGATTTACTCGCACTGATTCAGCTATTATCTACAATCCCAGCTAGTGGAAAGAAACATGAAAGAGAGCTATATTTGATTGAATGTAGATATGAAGGTTAATCTGCATTAAACAACAAAATATCACATTCAGGACACACATCAACAGTTTATGAGGAAAGTACTTATTGACGTCGTGCTATGTTCTACTCTGTATTTGATCACAGAAAATCTCTGCATGAGAAGTTTTGACAGTCTGTCCGTTCGAAATAGCACTCGTCATTTTTTTTTCATGCAAAACGGATTGCCGATATGCAACGTTCTTTTTAATAAATATATCGTCACGTATCGTGAACAAATCTCAAATTACTCGAGTGAGATTATACTTCACTTGTACCTATTTTCGCATTTCATTTAGTAGCGCGAAAAACAACTTATAAAATACGAATGAATAAATTCTTCTTGGAGAATGTTCATTTTCATATTTCTTGCAGTTTCAAGTTCTGGATTATTTTTATGAAATTTTAAGAATCAAATTCCTTAGACTCTTTACACTTTCTGGAATACATATGTTTCAATTCACATTAAGTGAATATAAATTAAATTCAAATATACTGTTTCCATCATATTGTACTTCGATGCAATATTTCTCGCATAAAATAAACAGGGAAAGAAAAATTGTCTGTTTCAAAAACAAACAGTGAAATATGATTAACCCTTCTACAGAAATGGCCCAGTAGCGGATCCAGGGGGGGGGGGCACAGGAAGCACGTGCCCCTCCCAAAAGAGTTAGAAATAGTAATAATAAAAGGACGTTTTCTTACATCGAAGAAAATTCAGTATGTCCATTAGTAAGACCTAAGTAAAAATTTGGCGAAAAACACGAATTATTTCGAAAAAGTAATTTTTAAAGCACATTTATGAAAGTTGCAATTAACCTTAATGCGTTATTTACGGAATAAGAGAAAGAAATGTGTTAAATTGCAAGAAGAGAAATTTAAACAAGCCAATTAAAAAATGTTTTGGCGGAGGGACCCTCACACTTTGGTTTCAAATCCTGGATCCCCCCTGAAATGGCCGTATCATCGGAATTCTAGTTTTTAATATGTTGAATATATTACTGCAAAACGGAAAACAGTTTATTTTACTCCTTCAACGCCGTGCGAAAATAATAAGTTTCATAACAAGTTTAGCATTTCATAACATTTCATATTTCATAACAACTTCACTTCCTGGAAATAATATATCCTGACCAGAGATATGTTTGGGTCTCTATAATTAATAAATTGTATATAGCGCAAAAATATTGTTAATGACGTAAAGTAAATTAAAACACCAAATATGACACTATATATTGAAAAATATTAAAATGTTGTATAAAACATTCAAAAAGTAATAATCGCAAAAGAAGACGGTGAGCACTTTAAGATAATATACACAATTCATGGAATAAATAAGTAAAATAAATCAATGCAAAAAGTTGAATTATTTACAAGAAAATAGCAAAAATGCACCGTTCTAAAACGTGCGAATTCTCTTGAGTCTCCCGGAAAGACGGCAATGCTGAAAGGCAAAAACGATATGTCAAAAGGCCGTGAGTTGGCAACGAACCCAGAAATCCGGCGCCGGAGACGATTCGGAAGCACCGCCGTCACATTTCTTTCTGCAAAGCCTTTCGCTTTGTTATCTGCAGACGTTCTGAGCGGTCAGCGACTATAAAGCTCCTGGCGCGGTGCGGAAGGACGAGGTGACGAAAGGGTGGGGTCGGGAGACAGTCCGCCTCGAGGCGCCCTCAGCTGAAACTGAAGTCTCCCTTCACGACGTTGACTCCGGCGAACCAACAGAGAGCGAGGCCCACGATGTAAGTTCATTTTGCGAAAGGTTCCCAGTATATTCGAAATCGGACTGACGGGTGTCACTACATTTCGAAAACGAGAAAAGCTACGGGGAGAATTGCTGTGACATTGTTTTACCCTCGATTCTTCAGAAACAACGTTCCGAGCGGAAGTATAGTGCACTAGGATGTCATACTACAGTTAAGAAAAAAAAAAATTTATTTGAATGGTTTAGAAACTTCAAAAATGTAAGTGTGTATCCGTGAATTTCAGGAAAAAGAATCAAATATAAGTATAATTTCTCTATTATTTAATACTAGAATGAGTTTCATTTCTCCCCCATTGTGTCACACTTTCTACTGTAAGACTATCTAAGTTTTTAAGTAACTATTTTGTTAATTTTGAGTTAAAAGTAACAGCTATTTTTTAGTTAATTTCATCATTAAGAAAAATTATTCTACTCGATGTTACTCTGTAGTTTTTAGTTCATTAATTAATTCCAGATGTCTGTTTCTCTTTCCTTTTTTCTCGATAGGACTGCGCTCGACTCTGACATCGTATTGATAAAATACATGTTGTGTTGCTTCAGTTAACCGCGTATACTGGCAACTGCGGATAACGTAATTCCAATTAATATTTTGTGCGTTTATTCCACACATTTTTGAAAAGGAATACATTCATATTATTATTAATAAATTCATATTATTATTTTAGATGTGTTATTGTAAAAGGACATAAAACTCATTAGGGATTTCCTGAATTTTGTTATATTTGTTCGATAAAAGTAAACGGCTCTCCACCACAATTCTTTCAGTAATGTTCCAGAAAGTTACGGCAATATGAATAATACTGAGTTATTCTAGGAATTCAAAGCTTGCCACAAAAAGAATAGTATTAATCAACTTCATTTTCTTCATGACCAATACTACGAACCAGGTTTTAGGTTAAGAGCAGATTTTACCCAGATATAACATATTATGATCTGGGGATTGCGATCAATGTTGGAGAGATTCCAAGTCTTTTTCATCTTCCAGTTCCAAAATAAAATTCTGACTCTTAATGTCATTTTTATCCCTCCCAACTTATCTATAATGTGCAGAGACAGCAATGCGCTGAATATAGGTAAGTCTTCAGAAGAAAAAGGGATTGTTTTTCACAAATATTCTACGGGAATCTTCTGTCCTGACCTGAGCATTAAATTTCAGGGTCACTAATTTTCTTTGAAGACGATGCCATATCGAAATGAAGCATGGTTGAGAATATAAACGCTAGGAGCATTATCAAGATTTTCCATATTAGAAATATTATTATTTTACACTCTGTGACTTATCACAACATTAAAGAAATGTCAAGGATAGTGGAAATAATAATAATAATAAATACTTCTCCCTCGTGTGAATTGATAATAGGATAAAAATATTCTCAAAAACTACAGCACATAATAGAGCTCAAACTGTTGACGAAAGATAAGCTTCTATCTTTTTTCTTCGAGGTTCCAAAGGTTCAAGTATGCATCAGAGAAAAAAGCAAGAACGTGAGAATTTAAGTCTTGCGTTGAATACTCTTCCTAGGAAATGTTAGAGGAGTTCGTGGAGTATAATAAAATTGTGTGAAAGTCTAAAAGTGTACTGATTTTATAATAACAATTATTGAAATAAAATTTAAATACAACAATAATTGGGTTAACAGCTATCCCTCCGCAACATTTTCAGAAAAAAATGTACAGTTTCGAGTCAAAATTACGTATTTACTTAAATTGTAGAAATACTTTATTTACCTAGGAATCTGACGATCACTTCTTGGGTTTCTCTCATGAAGATGTGGAACGGACGTAGCCAAGGTTTCGCTAAAAGGGGGTCAAAATAGTCCAACTGAACCCATAACAGACCCCTAAGGTACCCAGGGGGATTCACACAGGGTAGAGCTCCGCTACAACTAGACCTCGCCGTCAGAAAATGTAGCCAATCCAGCTGGATTGTCCCAAGGATAGAGCAAATAAGCATTTTACAGCGAATTGATGGTCCCTGGGAGTCATTCTGGATGAAACCCACCCCAACGGACATCGAATCCAGACCATCTACCCAGTAACTCAGTGCTGTACTCATCTATTACAAAGAAATAAATTCTTAGATTATCTCATGTTTATTTTTATTATGAATGATTTTGTTCATATAAACCCACCGCCAAGCCAATCATCGATACATTCATTAAACCAACAATCATTTAAACATATTTAACTAAGGTACGTTTTATTTTCCAAAATGATTTGTTAAGGGCATTTGTTCGGATTTTAATGCTCCCGAAACTACCATGTTTCCCATATATATATTTAAGAGAATTAAACATATATTACATTCCTGTTTTTCTCCGGTTTTCGTACGTGTAAAAACGGTTTTTATATAAAGGCATTTTGAGGTTTTGACTAAAGGTGGCGGTCTCATTAATAGTGTTGTAACAAATAATCTTAAATTTCATCGAATAATAAATAATATTCATCAAATAATCTATCGATTTTAATAATACTTACTTGTGAAATAACATTTCTAGTTTTTTTTTAAACATATTTGTTGGTACTTTATTGATATTATAACACTTTATTCTCATTCATTCCTTAGTTGTGCGCTGACATGTTAAATTCCTTAATCGAATTAGGGTCTTTAATCGAAATTGATGTGATGGTCCTTTTCTTACTTCCGGAGAGTAAATTAGTTTCTTGTTCTCCACCTGGTCATACGCAGTTTAACAATAGCTGCTTTTAGACAGTACATTTATATTTATTATNAGACAGTATATTTATTATTAATATTTTTTATTGAACATGTACTATAAAGGATTCAAAATATGCGTACAATTATTATAAACAATCAATTAGAAGTTAATGAACTGCTTTCTATCATTAAAGAAACTTCGAGAAACACACATCAAAACATTTTTATTCACTCTTTGTTCAAACATGGTCTACGTTTCAGTGCACTGATTGTCTAAGTTATCATAAAGATTTGCATATTTAGAACCCTTAATGATCAGTGAATAATAGACAATCAGAGAATTTTATTGCATATTAATTGAACATGTATTAGTTTAGGATTTCTCAAAGATCCGAAGGGACATTATCGACATTTCTACGTACAAACGATCCTTCTACAAGCAAAGGTTCCCAAGCTTTAGCAATAGAGGACACACATTTTCAAGTTAAATGTTATCATAGTTTAACTGAAATGACAAATATCTCACACGATATAGTGATTCAAATAACATTGAAGGATGAAGTAACTTTTCACACAGACACTTATCAACCAATAAACCACATGTCTTGAACCATTAAAAACCTCGAGAAGTTCAGGGGCTTTAATGTTACTCCTCAAAGGTGAACGTTTGATCCGCATTGATGCGCAGCTTCCCTTTTGAGATCCACACAAGTGGAAGACAAGTCCTGTTACTGGTGTCTCTATAGAACCCCATTGATGGAATACAATAAAAAACCCTCCTTGCACAGTTTTCCCAACAAGATTGCCTATCACTGCATTGAACCCTTACTCTTTGTGGGTATCTCGATTGGTCGTAGTGAACTATGTGGCCTCCACGATACCTTATCTTGACACCCTGCGATTCCAGAATATAGGTACGCTAAAGTGGTAAGTCTGGCTAGCGTAACCCTCCCAAGAGAAAAGGCTAAGTAATTTCCAATGTACTGAGAAGCGTTGAAGATCAATTGTAGAATCAAAATTGAAGAACCGTTTAATTTAATTCTTCAGTTAGTAATGCATGAATTATTATTATTATTTTATTTATTTATTCATTTTTTCATTCCAACAGTCTCTATTTCTCAAAGTAACGGGAAAATTATTCTTTGTAATGTGATATTAACATGCAATTGTAATTCATATCTTGTGTTATAGTTTCATTATCAATGTTAATTCTACGTTGATCTTATCATAAGATATAATATACTAGGTTTTCCCTGTTCTGTCTGAATAAAGTGATTTCCTCATAAGGGCATTTGTGGACAATGTTGAATCTTATCTAATTTTAGATTATTTCGTCCATATGACGAAACTTTGAAAGAAATATATCATTGTATTCCTCTCCTTCCTAATTCCCTTAAGTCCAACGGTTTAGGTGGAAGATCAGATCTGAATGTCGTAAAAAGGCATAAAATAATTAAATAATAAATATTTTTCGTATAAGCGAAATGAATAAACAATTCTGTAGTAATCGTATACAACATCCTTGAATTTACGTTCTTGTGTTGTCACTCGATGTCAGGCCTGCACTCTTGTGTTCTTCCTCATTTCAGTCGTCCCAGGTCCGCCAGTATCCGGCGACTTAGGGGCGCTGGGGTGTTAGGGATTGTTGGAGACGACAGACGACAATGGGGGTTGGTCAGGGTGGGTAGTTTGGAGAGCTGTAGCTGTGGGCTTGTGTTTCATAATGGTATGGGTAGGTTAAGGATATCAGATGTATAGCGACGGAAAGAGCGACGAGTAACTGTCCGTGTGAGATGAGTAGAGTAGCGTGTGAACAAGGTTAGGTTAGGGTTGGCTTCAAAGGCGGTGAGAATGGATTCGCGGGCATGAGTGTATATGGTTTCAGTTATTGTGGGGAGTTTGGTCTGCTGACGGATGGTGGTGTTTGGCGTGAGTGTCGGTGGTTTAACGGCGTGTCTTAAAATCCGGTTCTCTAGGGCGAGAAGCTGTTTGTGATTGTGGGGTTGCAACGGTCGGGCGGGACGGCACGGTCCTAACGGACTGGCCACGGCGGAAGCGCGGCGATAACGAGTGTCGAGTGGCAACACTAATGTCTTAGCACTACTCTGCGACCGCGAAGGAGGCAGCGATGTGCACTCCTCCGCGTCTGAACTCGGAGTCCTTGAATTCCCTAGTATACAATTGCATGGATTTAATTGGCATGACTACCAGCGGCGTCGGTGTACATAGAACATGTTACTGTACTTCTTTGCTGTTCTTCCTGCAGCTGTTTTTTGTTTTTGAACAAATGAAGTAATAAAAAAATCAAGATAAAATTTTAACGTATTTAAAAGTTCATGACAAGTTAAAAATAAATTATCATATGAATGATCGCCAGATATTCACTCACTAATTTTTGAAGTTTCGTACGTGAGGGAATTTCGACATTGCAATGTTCTCCTCTTAGATGCTTAACAAGTAAGAGAATCAGGCCGAATTCTAGTCATAAGAACAAGACGTGTCTCTTGCTCTGATCGATTCTATCAAAGAATGAAGAAAAGGATGAATGCGCTTGATATAAGTAGTTATTAAATATTAATTTAATACACACTTCTTTTCAGATATTAATGTGCAGGTGATATTGTAAAAATTGATTTAAAAAATTTGATATTTCAGGAGTTTTTTGTTTTTCCGTCGATTAAAAATGTTCTCAAACACCAGTAACATAGAAAGCAGTTACGAGAAAACATCTCATTTATTATGAGTTAATTTATAGTAAGATAGAGAGAGGAAAAGTAAAATTTTTTGATCGTAAACAACACATAGCATATAACATACATCGTTTTATGCAATGAATCTATTGTAATTTTCAACAAATAAATGTTTAAGCCAATAAAAAGTGAAGAACGGTGAGTGCTCAGATCCTGGCGGTGACATGTACACGTAAGTTATTATATGATTGAAAACCATAGCATGTTCGCAACACGAATGAATTAAGGACAATATCATTACTTCAATACGTCAATACCCAATGGTCAGCAGTTAGAAAAAATTATTTAAGATATTAAAAATGTACTTAAAATATTCAATAATGCCCCAGTTAACATTTCTGTAACACGTCAGTATATTCAAAATATGAAAAAATACAATACCATAGTACTGCTTTTAAATTTTCAAGCTCTGACACCCCAAAATACTCGTGATTACTCCATTGCGGACACACAAAATATAGACAATTCTCAAAATATAGTCTATTCTCACATAATCATAGACTCGGTTACACATTATAAGCACTATACTCAGAATAATCTATAGTTCGATAATAACTTACATGTAATTTTTTGCTTAAAATTACAAACATATTGACATTCTATTAGTATTATAACTCGCAGCTAACTTTTTATCTTATCTAGGAATTTTTGCTGAATTTTTTGAATCCGCCTCTGCCTTAGGGCCCTTGATCGGAATTGATGGGATGGTCCCTTGCTTGCTTCCGGAGAGTAAATTAGTTTTTTTTCCTCCACGTGGTCATACGCAGTTGGTACTGTTTTTTGACAATAAATTTATTTATTTATTTATCATTTAAAAACATTCGCTTTTCCAGCAAATATTTCACAATTTAACATTCTCTTCTATATCTAATGAATCCTCGTATCATTTTCCCTTCGTCAGTTGTTGGTGCGTGCGTACGTTTATTAACCACAGAATATTCATAACCATAGAGGGTCGTTACATGACCAACCTCCAAGTCTGTCATCAGTAGCATGTTGACGTTCGAATGAGTTGGCAAACAGTTGCCCCACTACTGCCGCAGTCTCTCAAATGACGTACCAACTCTTGATTGGTAGGTGATTGAGCAGTGTGTTTAAATACGGAGTGTGAACACCTAATTGCGCAAATTGGTGCCGCGGAATACATAACTACCTGATTATACTCAAACCACTCGGATATTTTGGTCTCATGTTGTGTATCGTAATATATAAATTTCCTTTTCGGTTTTCGCCTTCTTGGGTAGTCCAGCACTTCACGTAATGTTGTTCCCAAAATTTAGGCAGGAAAAATTACCAGAGCTTAAGTGGACCCTTCCATATCTCTTTCTTTGTCTATTTTAGCGTTAGATATGTACTATGCATATTAAAAATATAGTAGTATATATTAAGTGTTAAATATAGTAAGAATATTCACTTCTGTATTGTATGAATATTCGATATCGGCGATTGGATTGTTTCAGAAAAAAAGGTGCTTCGTCACATCCTTAACACAAATGTATTCTTGAGTTGAAGTTATGTAGGAATAGAAATCATATTTTAGGCAACTCACATCGATATAATCTCTCAGAATAAAATAATTTTTATCTTTTACGAAATTTGATGGATTTTCATGTATTCAAGTATTAGATGATTTGTACGAAGTGAAAAACGACAGCTTCTTCATTAGTTAAAAAAGGAACATCTTCCTGGACGGCAATATTCAGAGGAGAATTTCTCGCGAAGAGAAATTCTACAGAAATTCCTTGAATGAAGCAAATAAAGCAATTAATTTTCCTGTATTTACAGTTTTCTTTAACTTCTTAAATTCATTTTCTCGCTTTGTCGACCTGTACTGAAGTAGGTTCCTGAGTATTTCGCTTCTTTTTCATCCAAATGGAAACTGTTTTATGTTACTCACTTGCAAATAAACTAAGTCTTTCAGTAGTACCATTGCATTTAATAATGTGCAATAATATTATATATATATATATAT
>NNCF01133304.1:14739-43301 GCA_002313205.1 Laupala kohalensis | reverse complement strand
CGAGCTGAGTCTGGCATTACTTCCACTTACTTGTACAAGACTCCTTCCTTTCACTTTCCTGACCTTCCTTGGTCACCTCTTGTTCTTTTCGATCCCGACGCTAGGGTATCTTTCATTTTCCTCTTTCTTCCTCCTTTTGTTAATGATATATGTATTGTTTTGAGATATGTTGATATTTGAGTTTTGAGTCGTAATTCAGGAGGGTTTTTAGTGGGTATGGTTGAGTCATTCGGCGAGTACCACACGCGGGAGAGTCATGTTGGCTCTCCTTAGTGCGTAACTACATTTTCCCTTCCTGCACAAGTTTTTAGGGCCCTAATGACCTCGATGTCGACGAGCCGTAAAGCCCCACACAAAAACAAATTACTGATTGAAATGTCTACAGCGCTTAAAAATAAGAAATATCGTAGCATGGAAATGTAGCAGACAATTTTATCGTGTAGTTATCAGTGATGCCAAAAACAATTATGAATATTTTGTATATAGTTTAATATTTAAGTATGAAGACTTTTCCCATCCCCAGAAATACACCGTGAATCAAAATTAGTGATGCATCTTCCTCACCATGACTATCTTATGAAATGTATTAATGCGAAGGTATCCCCATATATAAATTAAAGACTTCCGTAAAAGGAGATTCCAGTGCCGCCACCTTCGATAGGCAACCCTTAGAATGCCAAGGTGTAAAAATTTAGCAAACGTTTAGCTCCAAAATCATACTATCATACTTTTTTAAATACACCTACTAAAATTATCTCGATACGCGAAAAAAATACACATCCTCCTAAATCACCATCAATCCTTATCGAGAGATGAGTTTTCCACTCGCTTCAGAAATTCTCAAGCGGATATCGGGCTGAAAAACCTCCATGGGTTAAATTTTCCCCCGCTGGGACCCCTCTGTTAGCCGCCCCTTTGAAAAAATTCACCCCCTTTCGATAATATGTGTTCTTTACTTTTAAATTGTTAGGATAATATCGAATATCAACCCATTTTATGTCAATAGACGTAAGCAACATATTAGATTAAAAAGTATGGTTTATCATTTAATCATTCCTAAAGAGAGAGTGTCCTTACACTCCCCCACCTTTTGGGGTTACTATGAAAACTTTGCATGTCCAAGATCAGGTTTCCCTAGATGCCTTTGCACACCAAGTTCAAAGATAATTGTTCAAACTATTTTCCTCTTTTTCGAAAATCTCTAATACTTACTCCTGTTTCTTCACTCCTTCACCCTTGTCAAATTGGTGGTATCAGGACATGCCGAGGGGTTATTCTCAACTTCTAGCGGAACAAGATGTACGAGCTAAACTATGAAGGAATGTGAAGAATCCCAACGTGGACACTGTGTATTCCCTAGTTGTGTATGCAACACAGAGCATTCACTCCCTCTCCCAATCGATTGGGGTAAACCCCATTTTGTTGGTAGAAATTTATGTGGATTAAATTATACACATTCCATAAATATCTATGGTAGACCCTGAAATGACAAATAAGTACAAATCATAGGAAATAACTTTTACCAACGACAAAGAAAATTAAAATACAGTCGATACAAAAATAATTTAATGGTTCGTCTCTCAAATATGAAATAATTTGAGCTCATTACTCAAATACTTTTCTCCCTCAGAATTTTGCATCATGATGGGTGAAGTTTGATGTACATTTATAGTCAATATATAAGTGAATCGACAGCTGTCTATCATTTCTCCCGGGAGTTTGGTTCGTGTTGTGAAAGGTTTCAACTTTCGGTGTCAACCTGTTCCCCGTGTGAGCAGTGACGTACAGCCGAGCCAGGCTACAAGTCGGTGAAGGACTGATACGAACTTTTGAGGCGCAACGAAGCATGTGAAAATAACTTTAAAAATACACTTAAAGTTGTAGAAAAAAACATAATTTTGTGCTTATTGACCAAAACATAATATAGACAAAAACATACTTTTGTACCACATGTACGTTATCCAAAATTAGACATCTTAAATTATATTCTTTTCTAGATCATAACGCCAATACCATCTTTTTTTATAAATATATTCAGGTTTCTTATTTGACTCTCTTATGAGCTTGAGTAAATATATTGTGAAAGGTTCAAATTTATATTTATTCTTGATGAATTATTTTGCCAATTTCTTCCGATTTATCTCATAAGCAGTCCAATATACCCATAGTAACCAAATTATAAGAGAATCGATTTAAATGGATCGTAGCCTTGCATTAGAAATGAAAAAAAATATGTAAAATTTTCGATATAACCACACTTTAACAGTAGTAACTACAAAGAAGGTAAATTTGATATTATTTATAGGCACAATTTATATATGCACAATTATTCATTCCCCAATAATATATCATTAAAATCAACCACGGTGAAAGCTATTTTACACCTGACTGAAGGTACAACACCGAAATTTATATTTTTATTATTGACCGGGAGTGTTTATCTTTTACCAAAATTAATTGTCTAACAAAATTATCACCAGAATTTAATAATTTATGGGCTCCAGGTCCATCTTATGTTGATGGATAAATTTTACTGTAAAAGTATTTAAAAATTCAGAAATAAATGCACTAATAAATATTAAGAAGTTTCCTTGTTGCACATTTATTTTCATATAAGTTTTTTTTTGCTTAGGTAATAATATGATCTTTGAAGAATTGTTCATAAATCTAAAAATACATAAAATTAATATATTAATTTTTGAATAAATATATATTATATTTATAATATACTTTATATTTTTGCGTAAAATATGAAAAAAATTAATATTATGTTTAAACTAAAATTACCAGGAGATAGAACTAAACATTTCTTATGAAATAGGACTTCAAATGAAATAGGAAACCACGTCCCAATGTTAGGATCAGAGTAATATTTGATTGGTGGTGACATGCAAATGTTGAAACAAATAATTGTCAAGCCGCACTGTCCAGGTGAAACCTCTATAGCCACATATTCCATATTACGGAAGACCAACACACCAATGCATTTTTGTCTGTGCTTCGGACGTAACCGATACGTATCAAATGACAGAGAGATCGATATATCGTGAAAGTTCGCCTTGCCTAGTCTGCTACACTAGCACCGCATTATCCCTCCGCTTGCATTCGTTGTGGACTGCATGCCTCCCAGCAACAACCCTTGGGAGCTATGCATATTTATGTAAATTTGAAATCCTGGCGAAAGAAACCGTTTGCACGCCGTAACCGTTATGCAAATATGGAAAATATCCTCCTCTGCGAAGGCTCTTCAGGAGTGCATCAAAGTCTTTTTTCTTTCTCTCTTTCGTCTGGAGAGAGATAGGACGTCGCTGTGAGCTCTGAAGAACAGGTTGAATGAAGGGTGAGGGGGAGGGAAGGATGAAATGAGGGGAAGGAGGAGGATGCGGGAGGGTCGCTGCAAAATCCGCACTCTGGTGCTCCGGACGCTACTCTATTACAGCTAATGGAAATGTATACGCGCTGTATGCTGCACGGGGAGGTCTGTCTGTTCGGGGGTAGCTCGCGAATGGAAAGGGGAGGTTTACACAAACATACACATGGAGCCATACGACAGATTTGTGACCGAGAGGCAGATTAACACTCTGCCAAATGGAGATGTGCGTTCATTATAATTACGGTTGGTTCCACCGATGGAAAACTTTTAATTACTACTTATGGATCATGGAACGCACAATTCAGACTAACACTTACGCCGTGTAAGAGTAATGGATTTATGTCAGGTGAGTGTACCCATAAATATTGGTAAATTTATCGGGTTTTTGTTAATTACAATATCTCTAGATGACATTAATTCGTCGTATTAACTCGCACATTCAGTATTAAAAACACAGGTAATAATATTGAAGTTACGTGATAATAGGTTTTAACCAACAAATCATATACATCAGACAACAAGAGTTGACTACAATAAAGATCAGACGAGTCGCGCAGGTTGTTTAATAGTGAGTGCGGGAGATCACTTCACTTTTACTTTGGAATGCATAGATTGGTAAGAAACATCTATCGACGTATCGAAAACCAATTCTGCCGGTGGGACAACAAATCGAACACCGACTCTGACGGAGGGTATTTTTTACCACGAAATTTTACTGACGTGTGTGGATAAAAAAATCTTTTAAAAACTTTAAGTCCATATCAAAATGCCAAATTATTTTTCAAGTTTTGCAAAATATATTGCACAATATTTCCTTAACATCACTTAATATCATCAACTTAGAGAAACTCAGAATTTCTTGCAAAGTATGACATAATGTACGCTAAATTTGAACTGATTTTGGTCTGTATACATATTTATACAAAATAATCAAAAACAATTTGGCTTATTTAATTCCTGGGAAGTACCACGTTATTTTCATTTTGAGATGTTAAATAAAAAGTTTGCGTAATGATTCAAATGCGCAAACTTTTGCGTTTGATCTAAATGATTCAAACCCATTCAATGTCGAGTTTCTGTTCAAACTGTTTGAAAATTCCAGTGGCTCAGGGACTAGCGTGCTCTCCCGTGACCTAGACACTCCGGGTTTGATTCCCGGCTTGGCCAGAAAAGAATGTGAAGCTTTTCACTTTAATGTCCCAATTCAAATACAGCTGTGACAATCGAAAATCAATCCCTCCTCCTTCTATCAATCTCCTACTATTACTAGTATTAACTCTAACTGCTCCTTGGGTCAAGTAGTTGCTAATCCCAGCTTTGCGGTCCAAGTACTAACAATAGCCTTACCACCCACATCATACATCCTATCACCCCATGTAGATAAGCTTCAATAACATGCCATATTTCCCATTTACAATAAAAAAATGTTTTCGAAGTTGGAAATATAAAATATATTCGTAGAGTTGGTATTAATAAATATTAATGAGAAATAACAATATTGATGTCGGTGATTTCTTTGTGCACGACTCTGAAATATGGAACTAACGCTCCGAGTTCGTCAAATTACAGAGAAATATAATTGTTTTCTTTATTATTATAGTAGTTTTTAACACAACATTATGAATTATAATGAATAAAAATATATTTTTATTTGTATCTGTCAGTTTAGGAATGGTGTAAACAATAATAGAGGACTCGCTTGACTCGTTTGAAATGCACAAAAACAGGCGAAACAGTTCCGTGATTCATGCACCGCATCCCGGAAGAAGTAAAACATCTTTTTGAAATGTCCGATTCCAATGGAATAAGAGATAGTTGATACCAACAAGTGAGGTGATGGCGATATAGCAACACACTTATGGCTCTTTAAGAGAAGAGAGGACGCAGATTCTACATGTGAAAATGGGTAGGAAATCACATTGTATGAGACTGTGCATTGTGCGGAGCAAAAAGAGAAATATTTGTGAAAATGTAGAGTAAATGTATATTAACATCACAAATGAACCATTATTTAATTATCAACAAAAGGAACTACGTAATATTTGAGAAATATATAAAAGAAATGAATACATGGGAAATAAAAAAAGGACTGAAGTGGTATAGGTGATCCATTCCATGGCATAGGGATGGACAAGGGATCACGAGGACAGAAACAGAGATAATAGACAGTGAAGAAGTAAAAAGCAAAACAAATACGCAAAGAGAAGATATCAAAAAGACTGAGCTGTCACGTAATGTCAGCCGATGGAGACGTAACATTTCAAAACAAAGAAAAAATGTATATATTTATGCTGCATGTATATATAATAATGTATTAAATAAATAAATTCAATTAATTCAACTTTTTAAAAAGTAAAAGAATGGAAATTGTCTACAAAGCTACCATAAATCCTGATATATTAGTGATTAAAATTTTCCAATTTATAAAATAAGTATTTTCTCCGTAAGATATAATGTATTACCCCATCAACAACTATTGCAATTATTTCATCTAAATGATCGAGGTAGTATATTTTTTAGTTTATATCAAAATAAAAACATGTAATTGTATTTATTTATGTCAATTTCATTTACTTGAATTCTACTTACTTCAATACGATCTTAAGTGTCAATGTTTTGTTGGAACCCTTTAAACAATGACATAAAATGTGAAAAATTTAAAGGTATTGTGTCAGAATAATCAAGACTGCACTTGAATAAAACAAACTGCGAGGACTGCCAGCAAGTGTAACAAGAAAATGGAAATTCATTGGACCTCTCTCTAAGCCTAGGAGTTTCCAGGTCTAGAAGGAGAAGAGGGGAGGGAATGAAATCTCGTTCTGCGAGGCGTTGACCGCTCCACATCAGCTTTTCGTCTATAGTACTCGTGGTGAAGAAATAGCAACAAGATGTAACCAATGGAGCGAGAGCGAGGCTTTGTCACATGTCTTCTGGAGGGGAGGGGGTCTTACGTAGCTCCACCCATTCCAGATGGCATGCCGTGGCACCCAGACAAAGGCTGCACGTCGAGTGGAAATGCTAACTTCGACCAGATCGAATGTAAAAAAGGAATAAAATTAAACTCAACAGAGAGAAAACTGAAAATGAGACCCATGGACATGTAGAATCTAACGCACAAGACACCTCAGACCGACGGGAAGAGACAGATAATAGATACAAGCGTGTGATTCTGCCTTAAGGCATACTATAGAAGAGATGAGGTAATAAAACGAACCGTATATTAACTACGTTACGAAAACGGTTCAAAAACAGTCCATCATATTTTGGATAACAAATACTGTCTGCACTGCGAATCGGCTGATGTAGGCAGTAGCATCCGAACGTAAACTCACCAAGATCCCGCTGACACGAGTAAAATGCATTGTCCAAGAGTTGGCAATATCGTAATGCTGCCATTGGTTCCTTTACTCTCACGTTGTCTTTAGATTACTATTCTTTCGCCGCGAGTACTGTAGGAGGTCCGAGGTCTAGGAAGAGGAGAGGGGATGTAGAACGGAATGAATTCCCGCTTTGCGAGGCGTTGACCGCTCCGCATCTGCTTCTCGTCTAATGCATTCACACTAGGAGTCATATATTCCTCTCGCTTAACTTAACCCAGGCTTCAGCATCTTCCTCACGTCTTCGTTACGTATTCTCCTCTTTCGTCTTCTGGAACGTCCTCTTGCACCCTTTGACCACCGATTCAAGAACTGCAGAAAGAAATTATTCACAAGAAAATGAATTTAAAAAATGAATGTGAAAATGATACATGATAAAAATATAGAAGATAAAATATGTCCCAAAAATTAATTCAGAAAAGAAACAGATAAAGGACATGATATATAAAACTAAAATAGTGTAATTAAATAATTGTATCAATAATTTAAATACTATATGATACAGAAAGAGAAAAACTTCACGGTTAAATAGAAGAATATGTGTTAAGGAAAATGTGATGAATTGTTCAAAAGTAATATAGGGTAGTAATATATGCCCAGAATGTTTGAGGGTGGAAATAGCGTAGTGAAAGAAAGAACCCAACCCTCACTAAGTGCGACTTCCTCCCGACTTTATGCCTAATTCTTTGTGTGTCCTCTTCTCGATGCGTCCAAACGCCTTTCCGCATCTCCAATCTTCGTTCTTTATAACATCTTCAAATTCTCTTTTCGTATGTCTTCATTGTTGTCTCTTTCACAATTTTCTATCTTTTCTCTCCAAGACATGCTCCATGTTACAAACCCTTAGCGTCATTATTTTGCATCGTTTTCATTTTCTTAATGCAATCTTCTCTTGCCGTGTGGACATTTCGCAATCCCATTCACCCCGTAACGTCCCTTCTCCCACTCACTCCCCAAGGGCATCCGGGAGGCCCCACATGTGACCGCACCACGCGTCATTTGCGGTGCAGAGGTCAAAGCAGCGGAGGGGAATTGCTCTCCCACAGGCGTGCCAACGTATAACAAGATGTTGCATGGTTATGGCTCACGAACACATAGGGAAATAAAACGACACAATTTCGCTAAGACGGTTTTTATGAATCCTTTAATAGCAACACTTCTGAATGTGTCTGCGCATTTGAAGATAAAGAGATTTCCGAGGTGGATTGAGAAATATGGGCAAAACATGAGGACATGTAGCAGTACTTTGCTTTTCCAGATAGCTGTTATATTCGCTGAATTCGCAAAGTAGGAATTTGTTATTTTTTCGGATTTATGGAATATCATACTTTTGTTTTAAATGGCATGATACAATGATAATGATATTTCTGCTATAATAATTTGCATTAAATACAAATATCGTTAACATAAAAGTGTTCAAAAGTATATTTAAAACACAAGTTTATCTTTAACTGAAAGATATTGCAGTGTGACACAACAACCCAGAAACAGATGTCACAAACATATCTAAAGTTAATAACGGACTAATTGAAATGTTGGTAAATAATAGTCCATTTAAAGAAAGATAGACTGCTCTTTAATCCAGTAAAATTTTGGTTGTTAATAAAAGTTAGCTCAATCAATGTCATTTTCTCTTGAAATAGTTTTATAGTACAATTTTCTTCAATTGAGGTAAGTTCTACATTTCTAATTTCACTATTTGGACTTTTATACAGTTCATAAAAACCATAGTACTCTTTATTATACTAAACTACATTAGATCTAATCTGAAATACTTTTCTTTTTCATGATATTTAAATCATATACTCATCTAAAGGATCTCTTTCTCAACTTGAACAGAATGAAACGATGATGGATCACTAATATTCAAATGACCTTTCTCCTGATTGACATAAATTTGCATCTACACTGAAAAATTATCATAATAACTTTAGTGAAGAAATAAAACAAGAATCATAACTCAAACATCTCTGAAGACTGCGTAAAGATTGAGAAGAGGTAAGTCACGCTCCACGACAAATCATTTATCATTCATTCAAAGCCATCAAAAGAGGAAGACGAATGACATTTTTATAACTTGCTTTTAGGGCTAGATTCATATACAATTGCAACACAAAACTGCTAAAATATAATAAATAATTTTAAGTTAAATTAAATAATTGTTTCTATGGTTTTTGTTGGGACAATTTATAAAGTGTGGCAAGGCTACTTTAATTTACGGAAACTGCTTCATGTATGCAAAACACAAAACAAATGTGACAAATTTTCTGTTCCCGGCTGATAACTCCTTCAAAAAATTAAAAAATTTGGAGGGGATGTAGTCATGCTAAATGGTCTAGGTATCTCAAAGAACGAAGTGCTAAGCTGATTTATATCTATCCAGTCGAACGGAACGTCTCAAGTTCCCTGAAATTGACTTACTTTCGAAACCTTTCAAACAGGTAATCAATGATATCATCTCAAGTGCCAAATCTTCTGAAGTATGATCATAACCAGTATCTCAATCACTTAAACCACAATATCGGAGTAAAAATATTGGACCTTTGCAGTGAAAACTCGGAAATGAGTTTATCATCTCGCCGTTATGTCAACCATTTTCCTCTTAGAAGATTTCGACCACTTTCTGAATTTCAAGATTTAGCTTCTGAATTTCAAGATTTGTGTTCACATTCAATTACTTGAACGAATTACTTAATTTAGTATTTTATAAAAAGTTAAACTTTTCACTTTCATTAAACACGTTTTTGTCACAGCTCAGAAGAAATTTTCGCTGAAATTTATCAACTCGCATGGCGGCGTCACGATGGTATGGAAGACTCCTAGTAGAACATTAGTGAATATTAATGATTCTGGTTCCTATTAATGTCATCACTTCACTTTTTACGTAGATTTCTGAGATATTTTCTGATACATTCTGAGATAAATGTGACATGGTACTATTTTCAAGTAAAAGTTTATTGTAAATATGCGAGTCTTTTTGAGCAAATTCACTAACGTGAACATTATTGATACATACAAACTTCTTAATTTTTTGGAATGAACAAAGCTTTGGAACTATAATAATGAATCATAAAATTAAAAAAAATACGAATAAGAATTCGTCTTTTTTCTTGATAATATCAATTTAACAACAACACTTACTTCAATTAGAAAGAAATAAAACAACCATATCTTCCAAAATTTGCGAAAGAATTATGAAGCATACGAAATTTAGCTTTCGTTGTATTTTTTTTATTTTGTTCTTTCATTCCGAGTGCTTCCATACCAACTTCCTGCAACCCCTTTCAGGAATTCATGGAGTTTCTACAAGACCTGGTTAAACAACGCCGTATAGGAAAGAAAAGACGGCGTGGGGACCGATAAGATTGGGATCACTTGGGTCGATCTTTCGAGAACACGTCGTTAAAATGCAGCTCACCCTATACGAGACGAAGACCCAAATCAACACAAAACGAGATTAGGACGAAATATGGAAGAAGTGAGGTTTAAATAGGAAATAAGTTGTTTCCTTAAAGAATGCATATGACCAAACAGGAGAGATCTTCTCATCTAGACGAATTTTGCTTCTTTATCATGAGAAACGAAATGATTTTTGGAGACAAACCATCGGATGCTACGAAGTTATTTTTTCTTATCATATTAATAATTCTGTTTGCAGAAAATAAATAACTCGTTTTACATATTTCACACAATTTTTTTCACAGTTCTGAGTACATGTAATGTGGAATAGAATAAATATTATCCTTTAACTAATCGCACGTAAGGACAAGAAGTAACTCGCCCGCTGTGAAAGGTACAACAAACTTGTATTTATTTTTTGTTAGTATTCCCGTTAAAACGATATTTTCCTCTTAGTATTAAGTCTGTGGTGAATTAAATAACGAACTATGATAAAAATTACGATTTCAAATTATTGTTTACTTAATTCTATTTAATTATTTGAATGAAAGTGATGTTTCCTAGGGGATACCGATTATACATATCTGCCAACCTCATCAGCAACGGTACCGTCGAGCATTCTTCGAATGTGGTCCACAGAGATATATTTGTATAAGTTTATTTACATTTTATTCCAATTACAAAGAAAAGTTTATTAATTACGTTGTTGAAAATCGATCACTATGAAAGTTTCTGAAAGTAACGTTATCACTCACGCGTTAATGATGCAACTGATCGCACCGTTCAATCAATTTCTTAGAGAAATCTTTTAATGCTTTAATGGATATAATATTTCCATCGGGTTTAAGATTTTCGTTGAAATTAATGAAGTATTAGAATGGGATGAGAAAATGATTAAAAAACAAATTGCCACAGACAAGAAATACGCGCAAAAGTTATAATTGGCGGATCTATGGGAGTGGGGGTCTAATGAGGTTTTAGCCCCCCGTCCATTCGACCTAAACTCTCAACGGATAAAAGCATACTTTGCCACTTTAAACAATTAATAAATTTGGTTAGTATTTAATATTGTTAATTGTTGATTATTTATTTGATTAGTTGATGTATTTTATTGAAAAGATAATATTTACAAAATTCGTGTTGTAAAACCATGATTTTCAAACATTATTGCTCTCCGGATAGCCCTCCCTCCTTGACTACGGTCTACATCCGCCACTGGCAGCGATTGGTATAAGGTTAAGTCGCATGTAAAACCTTGTGGTCAAAACAGTTCTGTTTTACACAAATATAGAATGATATATAAATTTTAGTATGATTTAAATCAGAGATGGCCAGCGATCTGCACTTTCACGAATGCTACGGGTAACTATGCGGGGTAGAAGGAAGGGAGGAGTAAACACTCGAGATCCACCATTCTCCCCTCCTTTGAGATAAGGCAGCAGTTCAAACACGGAAAGTGTGACTCACTGAGCACAGCAAGCAAATATAACAAACTTAATAGACTCCTTTGAAAATATTATCTCAAGATTTCAATAAAAATAATAATAATAGTAATAATAATAACCAGTCTCTACATCATTTAAGCTGTGTAGGAACGAAAAATAATAATAACAATAACAACCACAACAACACCCCCCCCCACCGTGGGATACCGCTTTAACGAAGCACTATCCGTGCCAGCGGTGGGGATTTGCGTGCTCCAACGAAGCTGGGGGCTATGCTGGCGGTAGCATAGCTACTGGCAAGGTCACCCTAGCCGGTCCGACCCCGGCGGAGGAGTCAAACGAAGTGTGTCCCACAACGACCTGTCTGGCCAATCAGGCCTTCACCCATCCTTTGCCTATCCCGTATATCCCTCCCTTCTATGCCTACACCTGGAAGACAGGTTTAAAATGCAAAACAGAACAATATGGTGAGAACTAGAAGTCAAACCTCAGAACCACAGTTATGGAACCAAAATAACCCCTGGAGGATTAAAAATGGTGAAGTCTACTCTTGAAGTTAGGGACAGCAGCAGCCCTGAGGGTCATGAATTAGGAAGTCGTTGGCAGTCAGTATCGACATCCTCTGCTAGCTCAATAGAATCTACATCAGAATTACAGATTTGCATTACTGTAAGCAACGACGTCTCTCAAAATTAGTGAGACCGCTGTGTTTGGTACACTGACTATCAACAGGCGTACAAAATGGACCGATGAAATGAATAGATTTATTGTACACACTTACTACTTGGTAACTGAAATGGAGAGAATCAGAACAGGATTTAGGAGAAAACTGCATGAGAAATTTAAAGAGAAGTACCATATTTGGGGTTTTCTGAACAAAAAGTTGCCGGACAGCTTAGAGTAGTGTTGAAAAATAAGTATGCACCGGAACAAATTTTAGATCAAATTAGAGAAGAGATAGAAAGAGAATTAAAACATAGAAGCAGAACCCCCATCTCCAATTTGCGAGATGAGACACAATCTAATGCAGACAATGAGAGCTAAGAAATTCAAGGCGTTGCCTCTGAGAAACCGACTAACAAAAGAGAAAATGAAGAAGAGGAACCAGAAGTGGCCGTTTGGATAAATCAAGAAGAAGAGGCAGTAAATAAGTTAAAAGTAGAAATGCGAAGAGCCTTAATTGAATATAGTGGAACTGATCCAATGTTGAGACCAATCCTTCCAAAACACCACTCGTCGAAGAAATTAACTATTACCACACGAATGCTTAATGAAAAAGTATTACCACAATTCTTAACTCACAGTATAGAATTAGAAGAGCTAAACGCGCTAATATATTGTAGAGCACTAACTATAACTAGAACAATAGGATGGAGAATAATAGAACAAAGTGAAAGCAGCACAAAGCACAAAAGAAGAAAGACTGCGTGGATGAGAAGACTGGAAATGCGAATTGAGAATGTAAGAGCTGATCTAAATATAATAATAGGCTACAGGGATGGTAAGAGGTCCCGTAGACTAAACAATCATATCAATAGAATAAGGAGAAAGTACCAAATGCACGGAAGACATAAGTAAAACAAAAGTATAAATGAAGTTCACAATCAGTTCACAAGCAATAAAAAATGATTCTACAACAGTTTAAAACATGCAACTAACAATGGGAAAGGAATACCAACAAAAGAGGACATTGAATACTACTTGGACAAAATGTGGTCTGAAGGAGTAACACAATGACACAGCACTCTAGATCAAGAAGGAAAAAGACAACAATCGAGAACTGAAAAATATGGAATACGAAGGTCTAACATTAGAGGAAATTAGAAAAATACATAACTGAAAAGCTTCCGGCATTGACAACGTTCACAACAACTACTACAAATACTTGACTTGCACACACAGACATTTAGCCCAAGCTTTTAGTAAGACACTGAGAAACACTAATGAGCTGCAAGATTTTATGACAATTGGAATAACATAACTGAAAGCTAAAGATGACGATACAAAAGATCCAAGCAAATATAGACCAATTACATGTCTCCCAAACATATATAAAATTTTTACATCTGTGATAGGCAACAGATTATACAAGCATTGTGAAAATATTAAAATTCGGGCAATGGAACAAAAAGCATGTATAATACAATCAAGAGGGAGTAAAGAACAATTGATCACAGAGTGAGAGTTGATGACAGTATTATTGGGATTGCTCTCACTCTATCAAACATGGTAGTAGGACCCAAGAACCTGTTCAAATCAATGCAAGAACTGGAACTCATGCAAAATAAGTTATCCTAAACATATCCCGCATTGTTCGGCGATTCTTATACATTTGGTATTTGATGATAACACTTTGATGTTTCTCTCTAAAAAAATGAAAACAAGATGAAAATAATAATAATAATAATAATAATAATAATAATAACAATTGGATCATCCAGATTGAGTGTGCTTGGTGTAGCCCGTACCTCACTACGACCAGCAGAAAAAGCTGAGATCTTAAACGGAATATAATAATAATAATCTGAGGGAGTTGCTAGTCTTTTACCAGACGCCTTTTACCAGAGTTGCTAGGTGGTGGATGACGGAACGCTCGCTAGAAATAGAGAGTACCAGGGAAATAAAATACCTGGGGCGAAACAAAATTAGCATCTGCACCTGGAGTTTGCTCCCCTTTGTGCAGTGACATTGGCACCTAAAACTAGAAGTCATGCTTCTGACGCACCTGCAATTGAGGCTGCAACTGGTGTGAACAGGGGACACCCTCCTTTGGGACCAGGATCAGATGGTGATCCCCCATCGTATGAACCATCAGAAGCTCAGCGAAACGAGACACAGAACGGCCATAATACATCCCAAAAGGCTGAAGCTGCTGAACGTGCTTCCCAGGACAATAATCCTGGGCCCACTTCAGCAGAACCAAGTCGGAGAATCAAATGGAGCAACGACATGAATGAATTCATTGTCAGAAATTATTTCCGAGTTATGAAAGAAATTGTAGTAAACACTGCAGTAAAAGATCAAGATATAGAACAACTAGAGCCTAATGAATTGTACAAATACTTGGGTGTGATGCAAACAAATAGAATAGAACACACAATAGTCAAAGAACACATCACTAAAGAATTCATGAGAAGGATGGAAATAACAAAAACTCATTTAAATTCACGTAACATGACGAAAGTAATAAACTCATTAGTCATGCCTAAACTACCCTACTCATTTGGGGTAGTAAAATGGTCAACTACAGATCTGGAAAATTTAGAGAAGAAAATCAGAACCACGATGACAAGCAACAACAAACACTATCCTAAATCAGCATTAGAACGAATGTTCATCCCACGTAACCAGGGCGGAAGAGGCATCATACCAATCAAAGACCCCATACCAATTAAAGACAAAAGTATATCCTCAATAAGTTTTTCCGCAACAAAGCGTATAACTCATCACTACACCAAGCAATAACAACCAATGATAAAAACTATACACCCTGTCACCTGAATAAGCCTCTACCCCAACCAATACAAAAAAATAGAATGACAACTTTGTAAGATAAACCAATACACGGGAACTACCCCAAACAACTGACCAACAGCAAAATAAATAAAATAGAATCAGTTAAGTGGTTAATGAACGGCAAATTATTCCCAGAAACAAGGTTTCATGGTAATAATGCCAGACGGAGTCACACCAACCAGAAACTACAGGAAAATAATCCTGAAATAAATCGGAATCACAGATTCATGTCGCCGATGTAACCAAACCAAAGAAACTCTCGAGCATATCATTGGTGGTTGCACACAGTTGACCGAAAATGATTACAAAACTAGACACGATAACATGGGAAAAATAATTCACCTGGAAATTGCAAAATCACTGAACTTCATTAAGAATCCCATACCACCAGACCATCTGTATAAACCTCAACCAGTCCTGCAAGACGATTTGAAAGCAAATATTTTGTACTGGGACAGAAGTATTCTCACTGACCTAACAACAATTCACAACAGACCTGATACCATCCTTTGGAAAAGAAAAGAATCAAAAGTGTATCTCATCGATTTTTCTGTCGTAAATTACAACAATCTAGAAAAAACAAAGAACGACAAAATACCAAAATACCAACAACTAGCCTTTGAAGTAAAAAAAAACGCTAGAATGTTCAAGAAGTGATCATAGTGCCTATCATTTTATCGATCCTAGGACTAGTACCCCAATTCCTGGTCGACTCCATTAAAAAACTCAAAATCAACATCAATATAATAAGTAGATTGCAAAAACAGCATCCTTCTGTCCTCAGCCCACATTACTAGAAAGTTCTTGGACCTGAAATATATTCTTCCTCCCAGCAGAACGTGATTTAATAATCCACTGCTGAAAGAAAAACAAACACAAGTTGAGAGAACTAAGTAATAATAATAATAATATTAATAATAAAGAACAGTTTGATTCTTAAATAAATAAAATAATTTGAACGCTCACAAAATATTAAATGAAAAGGGTACAAATTCTTGAGACGACAATAAAAGAAAGATTTATGAAAATTAGCAAAATTATTTACTCTTCAGCTACAATTTGTAGATCCTATGTTGAAAGTCACAGGCAGATACAATTCTCATTATAGCTTCAAAAGGTTCATTCGTGAGTCTTCATCTCAAACGGGATTTAGTGAGCTTCATTTTTGAAAACGGTTGTTCGCAGGTTCTGCTGAACATCGATATAATTTCACCAGCAAACACACGAAATAATTGAAACATGGGAACAAGTTTGTGGTAAAAATAATGTTAAACCGTTTGCTCTATGAGGAAAGTAGTTAAACATAACACAACAATATATCGCATTTGCATGGATAAAGAACATTTTCAACATTTTCATGAAAAGGAGTTAAAAATAAAGTTAATTTCTTTGTGATATTATCAAAATCGTTGAATCGTGGGCGTATATTTTCTTCAAGTCTTCAAATCAAGTGGGATCAATATTATGTTGTGTTAAATTAAAATGAGAGATGGGACCGAGATTCGAACTCTGGACCTTGAGCTTAGCGCGCTCATGCGCTTACCAACTGCGCCATCCCGTTCGCCTCCCGACCCCTTCTTCCATTTCCATTCAATTTGCGAGACCCAAAGACCTCTGAGGTGGCCTCGTAGAGACTACGCTCCTCATATGTGGCGACTTCCTTAGGAAGTACTTTTTTGTGGGCCGTATTTTCCATTTCTGTATCACAAAAACATAGAAATCTCTCAAATTGCGGTAAAAACCAGGTAACAGATTAATTATGAAAAATTTATGTTATGTAAAGACGGGCCCGGGAGGTGAACGGGGTGACGCAGTTGGTAAGCGCATGAGGTCAAGGTCCCGAGGTCGAATCTTGGTCCCTTCTCCCATTTTCATTTAACATAACATAATTAATTTGGCGGTGAGGTTCATGTTATCTAGAATATTTGAGTATTAATATACTTGATTATGAATGAACACAAGTAGATAATTAAATCTCATGATTCTAATGTTGAGATTCAAGAACCTCAATGAGTGGTTCAAACTATCATAATTTGATCGTCTTCTCACGCAAAGTAAAAGTGTAGTAAAGTTACGTGGCGATTGAAATAGCGTCTGCAAGCTTATTTCTATTAATAGAGTCAACTCCGACGATGCGGCCGCAAAACCGGAAGTTCAAGGAACTTGCTAAAGTCTTGAGACAGCAAGCGATTTCACATCTTAATTGAGTACGTAATCACTTCGCCTTTTGATACTTAGAGCTCCCAATTGACAAGTTTTAATCCAGTTTGTCTCGCCTCAGAGTCGAAAGTGGGAGCGGGAAATATCAATCAGCAATAGTCAGAGGCGACGTTGCCAGTTCCGCCACAGACATCTTCGTCCTCCGAGGTTCGTGGTTTCCCAGAATGGCAATGAAAATGTAACAGAAGGCGTTTCGTTGAAAGGTTCCAGAACAAAGTATACTTGAGTGACTATCTTCGTTGCTGTGGTATGATTGCGTCTGCTAATGTTACAATATATTATCATAGTTTTATCTTGACCTTCAAAATAATAGTATCAGGAAAAGATTCTTGAACTGAGGTCTGTTGAAATAATACTATTTAAGCATGTACCAACGTTTCGAACTATATTAGTTCTTCATCAGGGCTTATACCACTTTTTGAGGGTATTAACTATACATGAATACGCTGAACTATTATTGTTAATATTCTCAAATAAATTGTATAAGCCCTTATGAAGTAAAATAGTTCGAAACGTTGGCATATACATAAATAGTATTATTTCAACAGGCAGTTCAAGAAGTTTTCCTGATGTTAAAATGTATTTTCTTTCCTTGTAAACATTACAAAGAGATAAAGAAAACAGTTAGCAACACACTGCCATTACGAGGTTTCCTTTTACCTCCTTCAAATGATCTCATTGACCTGTCTTCTGTCTTGTTGGACCCTATTCCACCCCTGTTGTCCATGTATCTTTTATACTTGCAAACTTCATTACATATTGATGAAATAACTCGAAATTGTGTTTATTACATATTAATTTGTCTCCATCATTGATATCTAATCTCTCTTGTTCTAAATTATTTAACAATTTTTTTCTCTTTCCTCCACTTATATATTATAAACCCATAAAATGTGTTTCGACGTATCTTCCTCTTATCCACACAAACATATTCTGTCTTCTCTTTTAACTATCCGGTTTAGACATTGTCTATAGTAACCATGACCAGTTATAAGTTATATATACCTTAAAAACATTGCTTGTTTGAACACATTTTCTGTTTTCTGTAAAATTTACACATCTCTTATATAATGAAACGTTTCTCGGTCATTCATCGACTTGGTTCACCTTTATTGTTATGCCTTCATAAGAACGCTTCTTATTATTCGATCGACCGCAACCCATGATCATCTACATACGTCATACATTACAAAGGAAACTAATTCCTCTTCATCATACACCATT
The DNA here is from genome assembly GCA_002313205.1 of Laupala kohalensis. NCBI lineage: Eukaryota > Metazoa > Arthropoda > Insecta > Orthoptera > Trigonidiidae > Laupala > Laupala kohalensis. The sequence continues at coordinate 24,747 of NNCF01133304.1, read as the reverse complement.
ACCAAAAAGTATTTGGTGAAATCTGAATTGTTTCTCTTTCATGAACTGCATCTTCGGTTCAGTTAAAATCATATACGATATCTTTGAAATCCAAAATATATAACTCACCACCATTATAACGTTATTGGAGAAAGCTGATAATTCACTCAATAGAATTGCAGTAAATACTTCACTTCGATTTTTCGATGTATCGAAACATCGATTACTTTTCACATTTGAAGTTCACGAAACAAATGACAAGTTCCAAAAATTTAGTTCTATACGGTTCCACAAAATATGTTCTTACGTTTGGCTCTGGTATCATCGTGATATTGAACTCCACCAACGGTGGTAGCTTCTTCATTTCTGAAAAGAATAACTGGGATTAATTCTTGTGCTCAGCTGGACTATGAGAAGTCATAAACTGGGGATTCCGTCACCTAATTCACTAAAGAGACAATCTACTACCTTAATCGGGGCGACCCAAGGCGTAGTACCTGGCATCAGTGCGGTACCTACACCTCATGTGGTCCTGGGCGGGAGTCGTTTTGGAGTAGGGACCCATATACAGATTGTTTGCATATCTTTTGGTACATTAGTACGCTCTAATGTACTTTAAGGAATTGATATTTGATTTTCTTTTACTAAAAAGCTCAAGTATTTTTTATTTTACGGTTTCAAAAATGTTTCGGAAAATATTCATGTTCAAATTTACGAGTTTGAATAATATTTGGCGACCAATTTGGAGGCCCCTTACATGATGAGGCTCGAGACGGACCGTCCCCTCCGAGCCCCGCCTAGGTACGTTAGCCACCGCCTAGCATACTCACCTTCTACCTCTAGTGACGCTGGTTCACACCCTGTCTGATCCAACTAAGATTCTCGGAGGTGGATGGTGTTCTCGGTAGACCCGTTTTCCCTGCCTTTCATTCCACTACAACATTCACTCATCATCAATTCACCCTAGGAAGGCACATATGATCAAACACAGGCTGCAGAGAGTTGGGTATACATTACCTTCCCTTACTAAACTATACAACATTAATCTTTCGGTCAACTCAATTTCTCACTCAGAACACCGTTTAAGATAGGACTTGAATAGCTGACGATATGAAATATGACTATATGTTACTCGTTGACCCAAAACCATTTCTTGATCCTTAATTCATTTGTATTTCATAGTTCTTGACCCATTTTGAAGGTGTTCGTAGACTCGTAATTTATTAGATTTTGAACAGATGAATTATTTTTTTTATATTAGATAAAAAGTGAGTACCATTAATAAAATATTCACGTTGGCTCATTAAAATGTTTTTCATAGTTTTGCAGATACCTTCATGTATTGCAGACTTTAACGAAAAATTGTGTTGCTAACGAAAGCATTGAATAAAACCTCGTGGTTATTCACTGAATAATTATATTTCTGGAGCACGTCCATAATCTCAATAACAATCAAAAAAGTATTTTAATGATTCACTAAATTCGAAAATCTTTCTTACACTTGGGGTTTAGGTTGTCCAGGTAACACCGCGTCTGAAAGCTAACGTTTCGACCATCGTACTGTGGTCTTCTTCGGAGCAACTTTTCAAAGGTGGTCGAAACGTTAGCTTTTTATATTCCAACGCGGCGTTACGTGGACAACCTAAATACCATTTACTCCGACCGTGGAAGATTTCGCAATCTTTCTTACACTTGTTTAACACAAATTTAGTTCTTTTGACAACTATACGCGACTATCAACTATCGCTTCTACTTTGTTACGACATTTCACAGTAAATGTTATTANAACTATACGCGACTATCAACTATCGCTTCTACTTTGTTACGACATTTCACAGTAAATGTTATTAACGGTTGTATTATTCTTCCTTTTCAATTTCTAGGTACTATGAGACGAGAAATTTTCTCTAATTTTGTTCGAGAGCTATGTTGATGATAGATGTAATGGACAATTTTTCAAACAACTCTTACCGTACATTTCGAATGTGACGCAATGTGAAGCCCGTTGGGAAAACAAAGCCATTTCGGCTGCGTCCACATCTGGAGCAACGAAGTGGCGAAACCAGATGGAACAGAAAATTGTTTCATCATCTCGATGATGAAGCCTTTGCATATGTTCATTCACAAAATGAATCTGTTTACGTACATGGAAAAATGGGAAGACACAACGAAATGATGCGTAAACTAGATTTATTATGCTGAAATGTATTGTTTCCAATGTTTTGAAGCTGTCAATAATACAATCTTTTGCATTTAGAAAAATATATTTCCAGAAGATAATTCCACCAATTGATAGACATGGCCTACGAATGGTAGTTTGGGTTAACTCATATCCTATATTTTCGTGTGATAACTAGGCTACGTGAAAATGATGAGACAGGAAATGAAATCCAAGTTCTTCTGCGATATATATGGAGCATCAATACAGAGTCCCCATACACCTCCAACAACCTTTACACCATTTCCGCATTAGAGTTACATTGTTATGTAGGGGTAGATTTCATCTTTGAATATTACTTTAAATTGTAACGCTAGAACATCTCACCTGTTCTCGATGAACCCCCACAAAAAGATTAAATAAACTGGCTACTGTAAGAAAATATAAGAAAGTGATCGAACAAAATTTTTATATTTATTAAATTTTATATGCAGCTGAACGCAGGACACAGTATAGTCATAATGGTCATAATAGATTTTATAAGTTTCTAAGCGAGTGTCATATTAGAATTGTTTTATTAACAATCACGATTTGTATAGTTAGTTGTCTTGGTACGTTAGTTTGTCACAGTTTCTAAGTAATGCAGCTTTCCTGACTTACTTTGGCGTCAAACTCACGACTGGCGGAGCGGATACTGAAACGATGTTACTCGTGTCACAACTCGGGACGGAATGGATGAAGTAGGTAGAATCAACAAATGTTAGTTGCCAGGTTACTTCAAACAATAACCTAGGTCTCCTGTATGAAGGATATTTAGGAGACTGGCCTTGACTATTTTTTATATGTTATATGATGCGTATAAATGACGCAATGTAGCAACGTCTGCTACAGTTACACTATATAATAAAACAGAGAGAGAAACTAGAGTTTAATACAGTGAAAAAAATAAATAAAAGACAACAAAGTGAAAAACTCACTGTCTCACTGTTCTATCCCTTTATTCAAAGGTATGCAACATCACAATTTCCTTTTTATTTTATATATAAAAATGAATGTTTGTTTGTATGCGATTGTAACGTCAGAGCCAAGACATCCTGTCGATTTGTGAATTATTAATATTTCTTCGCATTTCACAAGCCGAACATTGCTAAGAAGATTACAGTCGGGCCGGTCGCCTCTAAAATGGAAGGGTGACGAAATTGGAACCCACCCTAAGCCTCTTCAGTTATTGAGGTATTGTTTGATCGTACACCTTTCACTTCCTAAGGAATGTACGACTGTTCTCGGAGAATGCGGCCTGCGACATTGACCCATGCGAGGTCCACTGGAATTTAGGTGTACCTGAAGAAAAAGAAGAATTTTAAGACTAGGTGAATGAAGTACGTCGCCGGATGTAAAACAATGAGAGACTCTGAAAAGGGTGCTTGCGGGCGCCTATGGCAGTTCGTCTTCACGATGCAGTCCCTGCGTTCCTAGAAGCCGAAGGGGTGAACAAGAAGAGTACTTGCAAGGTGTGGTGGCGAAGGCATGGTTATTTGCTGATCACGTGACTTCCTCTGCAGTATATATTGGGAGGAGTGAAGATCCTCGAGAACTTTTTACGTGGAAGTTGAGTCCACCGGCACTTGAGATGTGACCGGGCTTGACTAGGACGCGGAGACCAGATGTTCGTTAGGCTGCTGCTGTAGTCTTGATAAAATCATTACTAGTTGCGAGTGTCCTAACTTATAACAGTTAGTTGTTGGGGAAAACAACTTGTATTTTTGAAGGTTCATATAACCTAGAGGGTTTATACTAATTATTTGTCTTCAACTAAAGTTATCTACGTGTAATTACTGCTTTCTGATAGCATTACTTGTGTAATAACAGATTTATATATGTATTAATGATTTTGAGAGTTTGTCTCAGTTTGTAAATTCAGATTTGTATTAAGTCATTATTTATTGTTATTACACTGTGTTTGATTGTCTGGGAAACTGGGCTGGTGGCAGCGAAGAAAACTATCATAGGAATTGTGGTTTTTATGTGGTTCCCGCTTCTACCAAACAATACTAACATCGCATCAGGGCTTGTGGTGTGATGTTACAGCGATCCTATATCATTCATCCGATTCACGTGATTATTTTTAAATTCATTGATATGTTCTCTGGAAAGGTTTGCATATATATACATCCCTTAGGTATCACAAGTAATAGACAATAACGAAAATAGACAATCAAGACGGGGGACGAAATCAATCTTCGGAGACATATATTCCCTTACGCTGCATAAACGGTTAGAGGTCGGTGACGACAATGCATGGCAATATTGTTCGCCTCAAAGAGCTCTACAAAAAAGTTCGCGACAGCGTATGTCAACATATGTACATCTACAAAGGTTAACCTAAATTATCGAAAAATAGTTATTGAAAATGGTCATGAAAAATACTTCAAATAAAGAGTAATTTATGAAGAAAAAAGAGAATCATAATCCAATTGAATGCTTTGTGTTTCGTGCAGTTAAAAAAGATGAAAAAACTTGAACAAATAGTTTAAATTGTAGAAGCGTTTTAGTTCTATAAACTGCCGTCGCGTGTTGCCTCGGGAAGACCAGACAAGCATTCGACTCGCGCTTGAGGTGTTTCACGTGCAGCAAACATCTTTGACTTCCAGTTTTCGACTATTCTAAAGTACAAAGGTCCATAGTGTTCAACTCTGACGTACGTGAGTTTACATCGTGAAACATTTCGGGAGGAACAGAGTCTAGATTCAGAATCTAAATTACTGTATCCGATTATTACAATTGCGGTGTTAATCCGCAGAGAGTAAACTTTTCAATCATCACAGCTATATGAACTGATACATAGAAGTGGAGAGCCTCAAATTTTTGGCACCACCGGGACTCAAACCCAGGATATCTCCGTGGCAAGCATGCACGCTAGCCTTCAGCTATCAAAGGCTCTATAGTAATATTTATTTTAATTATTTTTTAAATTAGTACTAAACTGTACTCGTCCCTCTCAAGTAACACATTTTCTCGAGGGAGCGTGTCGAACCCATAACCCAGAAAGACATGGGCAAAAACCATCTTTAGCTAAAATATTTTATCTCTGACAAACGTACTCAATAATAGGTAATAACATCAAAATCAACACTTTCGGACCGGTGATTGTACGTCCTGGAGTGGCACTCTGTATTCAACAATTTAAACAGTGTTCTTAATAACGTTACATTGAATGAAAATGTAAGATAGAACTGGGCTCGAACCAAAGACCTCAACGTAGCGCTCTGGTGCTCTAACCACAGCCCTTCCCCATTCGCTTCCTAAGCTCTATTTTTTTTAGGAACCGGTTGTATTGATTGTACTCATCTAATACGTCGTGAAATCAGAACTTGAAGGCACCAAATATGTGTTAACCCGGGTAATCTTTATTTCCAGGCGCAGGTCATACGCATTATAAACTTCTGGTAAGCAAGCAGAGGAGGCAAATGGGTGGTGCAAGGGTAGTATTCTTGCATACTTCTTTCGTAGATCTTAGACAAGAGGTAACTTCAGTAGTACATCGACAAATGAGTTGCATTTATTTAAGGACTGCATGTTTCTTTCAACGATCGCTTGGTGAACCTGATTTAATTCTCGACAGTTGTTTAGTCATCTACCCAAATCGTGTATTACGCATACATTACACACGCGAAAGGAGTTGAAATACCTTGCAGCTTGTTTCCTATGACGTTCTACCAACCCTGAAGAAGAAAATCCTTCGCCAGTACAGTTGGTGAATGCTAATGCTACAGATTTCGATGAAAATCTACGCACTGCCTCCACCACTACCTCGTATGCAATCTGCCAAATCCGTGGCTTTAAGCTTACCCACTCCGCCATGCAAACGCTTATAGGAGACGGAGCTTCCGTGTTACTCAGAAGAGCATCGGTTCACTTAAATCACTCATGTAAAATAGAGCTTCCTAATATTGCTGCACGAGATCAAAGCAGTGAAGATGTTTGTGAAAGCACTGAAAGAGTCTTCTCTGTATCCTTAAACAGAAGGGCAGTAACCCAGAAGATTATTTCATTAAGTCATATTCATTTGTTCAATGTGATATTAGTGGTATAGGAAAAGAAATCAAGTATTTTAAGATTGTAGGTCATCCGATCATACGATACAAAATTGAATCAATAAATACAATGAAGAAATTGACGTATTAAAAATTTATCGGAATGAAATTAAATCATAACTAAATATTTTAATAATGTGATAAAATGATATAGTGTGCACGCATCATGAAAAACGTGAAAAAACACTAGTAGTTCTTAAACTACAATTTCTGTGATTCATCGCCAAATGTGTTATTTGAACGACTATTATCGTAAATAAAATCCTAATTTTAATAATAATTTTCTAAGCAAACAACAAAACACCGTTATATATCTGTTTTTAATGTTTAGGTATTATTCGCCTGCACCGGAACAAAAGATTTTCTGTTTCTTATTTCTATAAAAAAAATTATTTCAAATTCAGAAATATGCAAGAAATGATCAATTTGACACGATCATTCAACGAAAAAACAGAATTTTGACTTATAAAACAAAAATTCTGTTCGAATTTGGCAACATCGCACATGAAGAAAGCTTCGCTAAGGGAAAAAACCAAGAGAGCAAATTTTATGTCTCGCGGTTGGGAAGAAGGAAGGGGAAAATACATCACATCTTCACGGACTTTTTGCTCCATAGTAGAGGTATTGATCTTTCAGTCCATTATGAAGATATATAGGTGAGGTTTAGGCAGAATGTAGTTTTTGCCAGTTGCCCACTGCAGGAATCCAGGTCGGATAAGACACAGCTTCTAGATCACTTGTAGAGATGATGGTAGCACTTTCGCTCAGATACTGGAATATAGCCTAAAGAAAAGTACAGCATCTGAAGAATATAGAAGTTGAATATTCAGTATCGGGAATCAGCCCTTGAATTTCAACCCCTTACTAAAATATTTATCCTGCGTAGTTGGATAAATCCAACTATATTTTTTGAATAGGTTATATCATACACTTTCGAGTAATGCTCTTCGTTGGGTGAGGACGTGTTTTCCGTGTGCTCCGTAAATAGCCGCAGGTAGAAATGTTGTAGGTGTTTGTGGTACTTAAGTAGGCGCTGAAAAGAACTTTACTTCTGACTTGTACATTTAATTAATTGATATCTTGATCTGATTGTTAAAAGTTCTACCTCCTCTTGTTTTGATATTCATTTTGTTATTGTTACTTCTTTATGTTTCCCTCTAATTTTCTTTTTAACATGGCTGCGAAAAAATCTAAGGTTTGTGACATTAGTTCGCAGATTGAGACGGTTCTTAACTCCGATGCGTTTATGCAGAGGATTAAAGCTGCGGTTTCGGAGGCGATGGATGTGAAGATTGCTGCGTAAGTGAAGAACTGCGAGGAGAGGCTCGAGGAGCAAAAGGGAAGCTGGTCGAAGACTTTCGCACGCAGTTGGTGGACCTGATGTGCGACGACCTGAAGCAGTACCAGCTTCGGAATTTCATCCGTATTTTCGGCAAAGCAGAAGGGGAAGACACTGACTAGACGTAGACGTAGCAAAAAACATAGATGTCAATGTATCTTTAGCTGATATCGATAGAAGCCATCAAGTAAGTCCTAAAGTTGCTGGTAAGACGCGTCATATAATTGTTAAATTTACCAGTTATTGGAAAAGGAATGAAATATTTAAAGCGAAACGGGGACTCCGTGGATCCGGTGTGACCATCAGGGGGGATCTCTTGCGGAAGAGGCTGGAGTTGCTGCGTTGCAGCCATAGACCGCTTCGGCTACACCAACGTGTGGACGACGGTTGGGACCATCATCGTGAAGGTTGGGAATCAGAAACATAGGGTTTCAAGTAAACATGAGTTGGACAATTTAAAAGGGGCAGAAAATCGTTTTAAAATTTCAAAAAGCATCTGAGGAATTTCCTTCAATAGTAGAGCGAAGGGATATGTGTGCACTAAAACAAAATATAAAGTAAAGTAAAGTAAAATTAGGAATCTGTTAAATGAAATCATTGATGATTTAGGATGAGTAAGTTACATTATTATTTTAATATCAATTCCTTTAAAATGTATTATGTTAGTTTGTATTTTTATAATATGTAATCTTGCTCTTCGTGTCGTTAAAAGGTTATGTGGATCATAATATTATTAAGAATACAAATAGCTTTTGATAGTTGGTGGTAATATTAACACTGTTCTGTTTGTCATAGTATACAGTGATTTTAGTATTTGTAATTTTCTGTTTTTTTTATTTATCCAATTTTAAGTGTAAAAATTAGTGTATTGTTTACTGTTTATTATTTTAACTATTATTTATGCATGAATGTACGTATGTTTAAAAGTGGTTAGACGGAATAGCGGGCCAGATGGCCCGTGCCTTGCCACGTAATAAAGACATTATTATTAATATATATTATATTAAAAAGTCCAGGAAAAATGAGCTAGATCTTGCATGCCTGGAGAAATTAACATATTCTGCATCTGCGTAGAATTTGAGTTACGACGAAATAGCAACTATTTTTTGTAAATCATTCGTGATTGCTTTTTTCTTCACATTACCTCTCCATCGATTCGTCACTAAGTTTTGTACCCAATAATTCCATTATTAGAAAAGCATGTAACAAAGACATTGTTCTTATTTTTTTCTCTCCATTTCAATGTATTCGTCGATAATAGAGTTGAGACGTCAATGTTGAGTTAGCTGAAACGTCAATGCCGTAACCAGGGTTACGATTTTTTAGGAGCGCACATTTCCTCTTAGGGTAAATTAGATCTCCTCTGAATGACACCAATGTTGTGCCTAAATGAGAAAAGCATGTTTCAAGAACGTCTCCCTTCTTGGGAACCTTTATCCTGCCTCCCTCCTGCTTTGTGTAGCTTTTCAAAAACATTTTGGAGATCATTTTCTTCATACGAGATATGAAAAGTTGTGAAAGTTTCAATCCATTTATTCAAAGTTTCATCAAATATTTAAGTAACTTTCATTCACACTCTCAGCTTGCAATGGACATGGGAATATCTATAAAGAGAATTTCAGAAAACGCACCACAAAAGCACATCTGCAACAATAGAAAATACATCTACAGCTCTTACATTGGCATCTAAAATGACGTAGTAACTCGTGATAGACATTTTACTTTCTCATATGCGTAGTATATAGAAAGTATTGTCATTGTGAAAAAATTCGAAAGCGAGATTTCGACGGAAATATCCGTTTTGGCGATCCGTGATACTGAAAAAGTGGTTTTTGGCATAACATCTGTCTGTCCGTCTGTGCGCTGAGATTCTCTGTAAATGGATGAATCAATTTAATTTATATTTCCTATTTACGGTAGAATTTACTTGTTGTCGATGCGCGTTCTCTGTTTTTTTTCTCTTTAAAACAAAGGGTACTTCACGTGAAGGTCAAAGTAATGTTTTCAATGTTTCTCAAAAACGGCTCCAACGATTTTGCTTAAATTGTCTGTACGTAAGGTACAATTAGTATGCATTACATCCGCATGAGTGGTATTTCGCTTGAGAGTTTGGTATAGACGCAGTAAAATAATTTCTGTCTGCTACACATTAGTTTACTGTTTCAAGAAGCTTGAATAATATTTAGCACAGAAAATGGACCAAGCAGACGTAGAATACACTTAGTTGGATATCGGTGAGGCGATTTGAAGAATAAATGAAAAGATGTGTCTACTAGTAAAATATTTATTCAGATTTAACTAGTAATAAATATTTTACTAGTAGAGAACACATCTTTTCATTTATTCTTAAAAATGAATTCTAGTATCGCCTCACCGATCAAAGGGCAAATTTGAAAGAATTATACAATTTTGTAAACAGGAATGAAAAATACGATAAT
>NNCF01133304.1:0-13956 GCA_002313205.1 Laupala kohalensis | reverse complement strand
TCGGGAGATATATCACCTTAAATTAGTTATATACAGCAAAACTTTTAACACATGTTGACAAAACTGTGAAATGATATGATATACTGGTTTTATTCTTGCGAAAAAAGAAAAACCGAACAAAAGTAATGTAAAGATCATTGGTTTCTGAAATCAAGCCACACGACACCAACTATTGTCTTCCAATCATTGGAAGCCTTTTATTGCCTGCTTTTCGGCATTATGATAACACGACATAAGAGGTGGAAAAGACAACGAGATGGTATTTTCGAGATTCTCTGAAACTTCTTTTTGACAGAAAATTTCATCGAAGGCTGTAGTCAAGTTTCACTTAACGATTAAGTGAATTTTCACTCTAAACGATGTGCTGTAATATTATTATATGAGTGAATTGAAATTCACTAGAAAGTTAACAGTGTAAAATAATTTAAATGACTAGGGATTACTTACAGGCCCCTTCCACTCAATTCAATGATCCTTAGAAAACTGGATAAAGGAATGGAAATCATGCTGTAGCATAAAAATGAAGCTTAACAAGATAAAATAGTGCACATAAAGAAAACAGAAGCCTGAAATTAAAAATGAGATAATTGCGTCTAACACAGAAATATATGAAATCTATTGTTATATGTGGCAATTTCAACATTTCCTCAAAGAATTGGATTCCGCGCATAATCCCAAGAATCGGTTCAATAATCTAATCAGTTCCTTCAATTGTTACTGCAATAATCGATCCCACTCGTCTCTCGGGTTCATCTCTAACATTACTGGACCAGATAATTGTCAACAATGAACTCATGTATACTTCTCTAGTATTTAAAGCGGGGTATAGAGGCCACTTGGCACAAATATTAACTACTGAAGAGAAATTAAAATCACGAAATATCCTTTATAAGACTACTAGACAGTTTAACGCAAATTTTTTTAACAATTTTTAAAAACCTTTTACATCAGGAAAAGTGGGATGACGTGTATAAATGTAAAAGCACCGACGATAAATTCAATGTATTTTTCAATTCTTGAAATTACAACTATTGCTTTCCTATAAAATACAAGTTAGTTAAAGTAAACAATCACAAACGATGGATAACTCAAGGGATTAGAATTTCTTCCAAAGACAAACGTCATTTATATCATCTTTCAAATCTAAACAACCAACCACCCGAATTTCATGATTATTTCCCTAAATATAAAACCATTCTTAGAAAAGTGATATATGCGTCTAAAGTAATGGAAAATGACACGGATAATAGAATCGAATAACCGGACTAAAACCATGTGGAATAATATAAAAAATTACACATTCCCTTCAGAAAATCACCAAGACGATGACAAAATTGTATCAAATCCAAAGGACATCGCAAATTTCTTTANTGTATGTGCACTTCCGAGACTAACTCTAATAAAGTTATGAATGCCATCAGTTCGTTAAAAACTAAAATTTTCAGCAGGGATAGAAGTTATAACTGAATATATAGTAAGAAATTCCTCTTACGTTATATTAAATACACTCATATTTTCAATAGCTCCTTGTCAGAAGGTGTGTTTTCTGACGTATTTAAAAAAGCTAAAGTGAAACCATAACATAAGAAAGGAAATAAACGTGATGTTGGAAACTATCAACACGTACCACTATTGCCAACTTTCTCAAAAATCCTGGAACAACTTTCATATAGGAGACTTTTAGACTTCTTATCGCATAATAATATTCTTTCAAACAATCAGCACGGTCTCAGAAAATCCCTTTCAACTAACAGCGCCATATTTTCTTTTCTAAATGATGTAACCAATTCTCTTGTTTCTGGAGATAATCCACATGGTATTTTTCTTGATTTTTCGAAAGCATTCGATGTAATCGATCACTAAATTCGTCTTTGTAAACTGCACTCATACGGCATTCGTGAATTGGCACATCAATGGGTAACTTCCTACTTGAAAGATAGGTATCAGCATGTTGAAATTTCCCATGTTGAAAATAAAGTATGTCAATATTACCTTTCAGAAACAAAACCACTTGTGTTGTGGAGTTCCTCAAGGTTCCATTTTAGACCCTATCCTCTTTTTATTGAACGTAAATGATATGTAATCTACCACGTCCGATTGAAAAAGGGTTCTCTTTGCTGTTGATACAAACCTACTATGTAAACATGTCAATGCACAAAAATCTCCATCTAACCTCTCGTCTTGGTTTCATTCAAATCGTCTAATCTTTAAAACTGATAAAACAGTATCCATGTCATTTCGCAATAATGTAACGAAATCACTTCCTTCTTCAACCTTTTTGCTAAACGGAACCCAAATAAAATCAGTCAAGATAACAAATTTTTAGGGTTTCATTTTCATGACAACCTCAAATGGAATTGCCATATTGATTTGAATTCCAAAGCAAAATATTCTATTCATTCCCAATGTTAGCCAACATTGTTAGTAAACACGTTTCTCGCTGCGTGTATTTTGCAAATGTACATTCTCATTTACGGTACGGCATTATCTTCTGGTGCCAATCCACTCAATGCGTTCAAACGTGTAGAATTCAAAAGAGAATAGTTCGGATAATATCTCATCCCCGAAATTCATGTAAATCTTTATTAAGAAAATTAAATATTCTCCTTCTTCCTTGCATATACATTTAAGAAGTAGTCGTGTTTGTTAAGACAGAACTATTAAAATCCCACCCCTGCTTTAGAAGAAATAGTCTAGTTCACAAACACAACACTCGTAATATGGCTATCATCCTGGCATGTCAACAACTCTTTGCCGAAGAGGCCCTTATCATTCAGGAATAATTTTGTATAATACTCTTCTCAGAAATCTAAAAGATATAAATAAATTGAATCTCTTTAAATCCGCGGTTAAAAGATTTTTATTATGCTGCTGTTTCTATAATTTGAAAGTATTTACATATTTTAATAAAAGAAGTTAATGAGAGTTTCAATTTCCTAATATATATTGTTTTCCACATGACTTCGGAAGATGTGATGTTAATATCTCTTATACTTTATCACGCCATTGTTGTAGTACTCTAGATATTGATTAAATTCCTTTGTTGCATGTTGATTTTGCTTCTTTTTGTTTTTTAATAGTTTATTTCTAACTGTACGCAACCTTGACACGACTGTGTACATTATCTCTGTAGCCCCATTCTGGCCCGGGTTTTACTTCAGTTTTCCTCCGGGTAGTGGCGGATTTTCCTTGAGCGGGAATGTCATTAATATATTTTTTTTATTAATCTCGAATTTTTACTGCACTAACATCTACAATTTATTTTGAATAATTAATGGATAACAGTACGTATTTATTAAATAATTTCTTTTGTAAATATTAAATCTACCACTGCCCATGGGCCCTTGATTGGAATTGATGGGATGGTCTCTTGTTTGTTTCCGGAGAGTAACTTAGTTTATTGCACCCCACGTGGTCATACGCAGTTTGTAACTGATATTGGTGCCAATGGGTACCGAAACATCGTGATTTTTTAAAGTTTTCAAGTGTTGTATTGTTCATTTTCTTTTCTGTGATGTTGTTTTCTCAATATTCAAAAAAATAAATATAGTCTGACAATAAAGGTAATCATTTATTTATTCATATTTCACTGTGCAGACTATAATGTACTGTTCACAAAGAAACCCGTATAGATGTATTAAAATGCCTTCTAACTTGATAAGTATATTCTTTGACTGGAGAAAAAACTGTCTGTAAATACGTATCATAGTGTCTATAAATTGAAAAATTCACCGCTGCTTTATTTGACCTCTATCCTAGAACAGAGGTCGGTTTTGTTTTAACAGAGTTTCAACTCAATTTATCTCGTTAAAACTCTTATATTTATTATTAATTTGTAACTTTATTAATCACAAAAATTCCACATAAGTGAATTAAATAAAATTCTATCTAAATATTTTTCACTTTTAATTCCCAGGAAAGTTAATTTGAGACATACAAAAAACGAGTAGGAAGGCAATAGGAGTAATACAGTTCAATTCATCTTGACTTTCGTGTGACTCAATACGAAAAATAGCATTTAATTACAATACGATCCAATTTTGTGTAAAACGTTTAATTTGAATGTGTTAGAGATTTGTAATTTGACGGAAAGAATCATTAACTAATCGACCCCACGTTTTCATATACTTCTATCAACGCTTCTACGATGTTGTATATTGTATCTCTCACGCCTAGTTTAGTCAACTCACCGAGATGTAAATTTGCTTTCTTTATTATTATTCTAATTGCTTTGAACCACGACAATATGAACAATAAAAAACAAGAACCTTGACTTAATTTGAATCTATCTATTAATAAAATATTAGAAACAATATTCAGAAACTTGATTTAATATGCATGGACAAGCGTGGTAATGGAGCGCAGCGGTTTCCTGATTTACGGATCAGAGTTCGAAATACGTGAAATATCATTTCGTAAAGTCCGGTGACATACAGATAAAAGTGATGTGAAAAATACTACGGAAAATTCACTACAAATCAAAGTAAACTTCCATCTATGTAGTGATTTAAACATTGGTATTTTTGTGAAAATAAGTGTTTTCACCGCAAGACGCAACGTATTACACCATTTATTATAATTGCAATTATATCATTTAAATGCCCAGTGAGGTATGTTTTTCAAGTTGAAGTCACAATAAGATTATGTTTTTCTTTTCATTTATGCCGATTTATGGAATTTTTGTGACTTAATTCTGCCTATGCTAGTACTATCTTAATGCCCTCCATTATGATTCATCAATAAACGCTTTATAATGTAATTACAGCCATTTACAACGCGCATAACACTGCAATGGCAGCGGCTGTGTATAGGGCGCGAAAATCATTTAAAGCAGATGTTTCCTTTCACATCGGCGTCCAAAGGGCTTCAAGGGCGGCTGCCACCCTTTGAGGTAAGGACCCTTCCGCCACATCAGGCGATTGACGCCTCTCCGTCGTTTCTTCGTCGCTGCGACATCGGGGTGGGGGTGGGGGTGGGGGGAGCGTGTTCCATTCGTCGCCAACGGGTCGACTGCGGGAACTTCCTTCGTTCGCGAAGTTGCGTAATCTTTAAATCCAGGCTGCTTATACTTCAAGACATTGTATGCGAACCGGTCTCAGCGTTGAAGGAAAGGGAGGGAAAACTTCCGATAGCGACCTCATTCTTGATTCCTGTCGCCGCAAAAAGTAAAAAAAAGAAAAAAAGATGTCGCCCGGGTGCGAGAGAGGGACTTCTCCGGGTGAAGGTGGCATACGAAATGACGGGACGTGGTAAAGGGGTAAGGAATATGCCTCGCCCTTTTGCTGTAAAGCCCATCAAGAAGCAATGAAGGGATGGCCAAAGAGCGCTCCCTCTCAGGGTTTACGAGGGAGACTCCAAGATTAGTTCTTGATTAATGTTGATCGTCCAAAAGACTTTTCAGAATAGTAAAGGAAAGTCGTTAAGGGTTGAATGAGATAACGCGTAAGGTTCACCGAATAGCAAACATTGAGTTACATAGGATTAAAAGATGTTTTGAGTAAAGCATTGGCGCGAAAAAAATTTCTGATTACTAAGAACTTCCTCAAGAAGTGCACTAGAATAGAAATTTTCCTCGCTGATTTTGTTAGTACAATATACATATTTTTTACACTAGCTAAATTGAATGTAATTAACTGCAATATCAGGCGCACCACAGCTGTCATTTATTAGGAATCATGTTTTCAAATTTAAGTAAATGAATCAAGTAGCTTCTTCTTTTGATGTAATTTTTAAATGCTGTTGCCCCGGAAAAGAAAAGGTGAGAAAGATTAAACGAAATCATCAACTCATCTTTTAATTATCTCAAATACGATACTTAATTTGTGTAATTTGCTCCCTCCAGTTGCACTTCGACTGTACAATTGAGGATACGAGAATGTTCAACTTGTAAAAATTGAACAAACAAGGGTAGACTGAACTTAACTTATTTAGAGCTTATTCATGTGAATAAGAAATAATGTGCTGGTAAAAGAGCATACAAAGAGTTGGCGTCCCTTCCGATGAAGGGTATTTTGTATGCAAATTACATTTTCCTGAAAAATTTCTTTAACGCAATTTTCAAAACGTAATTAAAGGAGATGAAATATTATTTCCAAGGGCTTCTATTACTTTCGGAATTTCTTCATTCAGTATTCTTAAATATCCCAAAATGTCTCTCTCTCTTTATTAGAAAAATTACCAACTTAAGATATTTAATTGTTTAATAAAACTAACCACAATTTTACCTTTTATTAAGATTTAAAAAATAAAGAAATATTTCAGTATTATATATCACGGAATTACGATATACTTTAAACAGAGTCATTAAAAACTCATTTGATTTGCTCGTATCCAATGGAAGGTAACATGAAACCCGTATGTGCATTATTTCTATTGCTGCCACTCGTGTAGAGTGAAGGAAACACGCGGATAGCAACACCAAGGGAAATATGAAACTTTGTCTACACGAGAATAAGTTATCAGGAGGAACAAGGCGTGTATTATAATAATTTTGTTCTTCGAACACACTTCTTATCAGTTCCCTATTCGCCGATCGGTAGAAGAAGGAAGATATAGAAGATTAATGATGTAAAAGTAATAGAATAAAACTCGCTTTCAGAACGATGTGGAAGTTAATGCAAAAAGTTTCATTGAAAAGCGCTTATTCATTAAAAAGGAAATTCAGTAAATATTAAATTAATTATCCAAAATGAAGTTAAATGCGTATGTCTACTGGGAAGACATTAAACTAATTTACTCACCCGAAGCAAGCTACTCGGCACACAGTTTAACAAATTTAAATATAAATTAACTTATTTTCTGAAAATTATCCATTTGTAAATATTATGTGCACTAGTCATGATTTTGGCACAAGTAACTAGTATATAAGTCTGAGATGTAAGTGTACCAGCTCTGCGCACAGGTAACTTCGTTTACCTCTGCAGGAATGAAAATCGATAATTGTAGTGTTGTTCGTAATTTTCTTGTTAATAAAGTTAAAGTTAAACGTCATTCTACCTATTAACCCCTTTAGCAACTGTAATTATTATTCCTTCCTGTCTTTCTTTCTTTCTTTCTTTCTTTCTTCTTGAAAGTTACTAAGTAAAGCNTAAAGTTAAAGTTAAACGTCATTCTACCTATTAACCCCTTTAGCAACTGTAATTATTATTCCTTCCTGTCTTTCTTTCTTTCTTTCTTCTTGAAAGTTACTAAGTAAAGCCTTATCTACGTATAAAAATGATTAAAATATTACTGTACTGTGAAATGAGTATTTTTACATTAGGGGTTCCGCACCACTGGAAATGATTCGTAGCACGGGGTCACCGCGCGAGTAAAAAAGGTTTCAGCCAGTCAAAATAGACACAATAAGTTGATATTCAATTAAATTCCGAGAAATTGAAATATTGACTTGGAGGTGAGTAGAAGTGAAATTTAAAATATCACATTGATCCCCGACTTATGCTAAATATTTCACCCCACAAAGTTTAGCATAAGTCATATCCATAGAAACAAGATATATCTTTTCATGTGATCACCTAAAGGTGTGTAAAAGATTCCAAAACGGAATTTTCTGGATCTCAAATATAATTTTATTCTTGGGAACCACTACTTTTTTATACACATCATGCATTATTTATTTTTCATTGCTTGTATTACATTATTTTATGCATATTGTACCTTTTATACGTGTACCCAACTTTTCCGTTTGTTCGCGATGTTCCTTAATTACATCATAACTAGTAAATTAGAATAATAAATTTTTGAGTTGAGTAATTTTTCACCAGACAGGACGCACACTTGTGTCCCAATGTTTGTCTTGAGAAATAATAGGCTATGAAATGATGGTTCCATGAGGCTGGATTGTTGTGAAGAGAGGGGATTTATTGTATAAAAATCCCTCTTACCGCGGAACGATGGGATTCATGGCGTCTTTTGAAGATTTACTCCTTCCCTCGTAAAAAAAGTATCGCCTTGCGTAGAGCCTTTTTACTAAATTACTTAGAAACAAAAGATGTGTTCAATGTTTGTTATGAATAAAAGTATTTCCAACACCATGTATCGATTATTCTTCGTAATAGAGTGAAATTACAATTGAAAATAAATGTATTATTCCCGGTATTAAATAATAAATATTAATTTCATTATTAATTGATAGACTGAAGAGTGAACTAGGAAAATCTGAATTTCCTTAGAATATGAACACATGGTTCATCAATTGAGTATATATAAAAATAACCAGCGAGGCATGTACCAAAAAATTAATTCAGCTAACACGAAACATTATGTCAAAACATTAAGTATAAAATATTAATACGATAAAATTCATAAAAAACACGAATAACAAAATCACGAATCCAATGCAGTCTCTACGATAGAAAAGCGTTTAAAGCAAGGGTTAAATCTTTTTTAAATCGTGAAAGGAAATTAAAAAACATGCATGTTAATCGAGTTTCAAATATTTGGAGGTCAAGCATTTGTAGCATTGAAAATAAATATCAATAAAAAACCCTGAATATGGTTTTTCCATTTCATCACACATGAAATCAAACATAACAAAATATAATGTAGTCACAGAAATTACGACTATTATATTTAAATATACTTTCAATTATTAATCAACCATTCACAGAAGTATATTATGAATTTAATGCATTTTCAAATATTGTCACCACGTTTTGACACCTATTTGTACCATATTCTGTTACAGATTACAAATATTACATAAAAAAATTAAAAAATTATAACATGTTTCTATGTATTTAATTGTAATCACCTGATGATGACACATTAAATTCAAAATATAGGTTTTGTAAAGGGTTGATTAATGATTGAAAATATAGTATTGTTTATCATTTAACACATAGTTCTTTTTTCAAACATCACTAGTTTTGTGTCACAGTGAATTTTAAGTAATCACAGTGAATATTCGTTATAGAAATTGTTAATAACACGTTCTTCATATTCATTTCTCATTCTCTTTATTTTTCGCGTTAAGAAACTAAATTATAAAAGTCTAGTATTTGATCCGGTTATTGAACTCCGGGGAAACCGCTCGCAGAGCCCAACAAGACCAGCAAACAAGTTCTGCACGAGCTACATCGATGCTAGTAGCTCTGTTGCCAGTGATCATCTACGAGTTTGCGTAAGGCTTCAACAAGCGAAACGGTGTCCGTGAGAGTAACTTTCCTAACTTGGAATTGTGAATTATATAAGACGGATTGGTATTCTTGCTGGATATGAATATATAAAAAGTTTTTTTTGAAATACTTTTTGGATTGAAAGGTATAAATTATAGAACAAACAAATGGAAGGTTTGACTTATCAATAAATGGATGAGTCATATGTGTATTATATTAAATATTACTAAACGAAATGTTATGTGCTGTTCGAACCAAACGTACATGTATTTTACTAGTAAATAGTTATTACTAGTGACAGGGAGGATCCCAAATAATTGGAATAAAAAAGAAAAAAAAAGATTCATCAAATATATGGAGTTTATTGTATTTTGGATGTTGGCGAATATTCGTAATTTTTAATAGCCCAAGTAGTTACAGCTGGACGTACCAATCCCACACAACCCATGATAATAAGTAGGAAAATAGCACTTCATTATTTGTCACAATACAACAAACAAACGTCCTAGACAAACGATATATCTATAGGGAATAGTCCGATCCGAGTTAGCCAACATGTTGTTCTTAAATTACATTCATTTAGCTTAATGGTTTAAAATTTCTTAATTAAATGCAGTACCAATTAAAAGTAAGAGTAATTTTAAAATTTTAAAATTACATTAAACTCATTAATTTTAAATACTCACATTCATCGAATGATCTTTCAATCTATCTACCGTTGGGATTTACTTAAATAACGTTTATTTCACTACTTTTATTTTTTCGTTCTGTTAATTTTACAACCCAACTTTAAAATAAGAGGTATTAAATACCATTTCTTCAATCTATATGTTTGGTATTTGGCAGTTTCTAGAGCGTTTTAGAATGAGAATAGTTGAAGATGAAATATAAGTTTTAAAAAATCTAATGAAGAACCATAAAAAAATAAAATTTACGGAGTGTGCACAAAATGTGTAACATTCGAAAATCAAATATCAAAAGCTTAATCTCTCGAAATGTAAACAATCCATAATTCTGAGAAGTAGAAACCCATCAAAACAGAACGGAGATCTAGTTCTTTTCCAATCGTTAATATCCGGTCAATTGACATATCGCTGTCAAGGGAAATTAAAATATTTCACATTGTGTCATTGTCTTGATACAAAATATTGCAGTTACAATATTCTTAGTATTATTGTAATAGATATTTTGTGGGGCTTTACGGCTCGCCGACATCGAGGTCATTAGAGCCCTAACATTTTGTACAGATTGGGAAAATGCAGTTACGCACTAAGGAGAGCCAACATGACTCTCCCCGTGTGTGGAACTCTCCGGATGACTCAATCATACCCACTAGAAACACTCCTGAATTACAATATATCCAAACATAAAAGAGAGAGAGACAAAATATTCCTAAAACATTATAAAATCCGAAAATAAAATCGCGCAACCATACCGTATAACGATTCGCCGCCTAGAATCGACAACGTTATAAATAAATTCAGTGGGACTCAATTTTTCACGGGATTAGATTGTTCAGCAGCGTATTGGCAACTTGCGATAGAAAGTCACAAATATACGGGATTTTTGTTCGAAGGCAGTACTTACGTGTTTTGTAGAACCGCATTTGGTCTGCGGAATAGTGGAGTGGGACTGATGCAATGTCTCGATGATATTTTTCCAGGGAGGCTGAAATTAACGGCAGTACTTTACGTTGATGATTTAATCCTATTTTCACTAGATTTTGACACTCACTAGAAGGATCTGGAAGAATTATTCAGCATATGTGTAGCATTTCATTTAAAGCTTAATTTTGAAAAGTGCGAATTTTATCGCGCGAATATCATTTTCATGGGACATCACATAGGAATTAACGCAGGAAAAGAAAGGAATGATTAGTGACTTAGAGCCACCGCGTGACGTTAAACAATTGAGGCGACTTCTGGGCGCGTACAATTATTACTCGAGATTTTGTAAAAATCACGCCGGAACAATAGCACCTTTACTAAAACTATTACGTAAGAATAGTGAATGGAATTGGGATAGTACATGTCAGGAGGTCTTCGAAAATTCAAAGAGACTATTTAAAAATACCGACGCGATTAAACATCCTAATTTCGAAAAAGAAATATGTTTACAAATTGACGCCAGTGGCACGGGTATAGGCGCATTTTTGTATCAAGAAGGTCAGGACGGCAAACAGGAAATAATTGCGACCGCGAATCGTACTTTGCGCGAGCCGGATACCCGATTCACTACCATGTAACGTGAAACTTTAGGATTAGTGTGGACATGTCAAAGATTTCGTTGTTATTTAGTCAACCGGCATTTTACTGTCATATTACACCATAGAGTCTTATCCTTCCTTATGAAAGCGCACAATCTGAATGATAGATTACTATGTTGGTCCACCAGGCTACAACAATTCACTTTAGACGTAAAACGTTGCTCCGGTAGAGAAAATGTCTCCGCAGACTATCTAAGTCGTTTACATGAAAGAGAACGCGGAGAGCAATCCCGTTTCGAGTCATGTGCATGAGTAGAAAGAGTCATGTGCATGAGTAGAAACAGCGGGTGCCCGGCGCCCAATTTAATTTTCAAAGGAATTCGAGGCGACCCGTTAAATAATTCAAAATTACGAAAAATCAGTAAGTTCAAAGAGACTAGTAGTTTCAATGAGAAGGATGAAAGGGAATTTAATGAAAATACCGACAACTGGAAAATATTTAAATGAGTTTTGTTAATTAGAGTATCTCGGAGACCGGTACACATTAAGATATTAATCCCGGACCATCTTGTAAAAAAAACTCGTAAAATACATACACATGAAATTCGCACATTACGGAAGCGAGAAAATTATTTGCATCCTCCAGGTAGGATTTTATTGGAAAAAATGCGTCGCGTAATTCGACGGATAATAGCGCGATGCCACGTTTGCCAAATCACAAAATATCCAAATCGTAAAAACAAGGGACCAATGGAGGTCATAATACCATCAAAAGCGCGAGAATTACTAGCAGTAGATCTTTACGGAAGATTGCCCATGGTCACGCGCTGTAATAAATTCATAATGGTCATACGCTATGTATTCGCGAAATACGTTCAACTGTACTCAGTTAACAAACCGAATGCATCTAATTGTCTACTTTGTCTTCGGAAGTACGTCTAATTGTGCTTCACTCCCGAACGCGTCCTAAGTGATCACGGGACACAGTTTACTAGTGAATTACGTAATATGAATAATCACGCCTACTTATTCCTCGACACGTCACCCCCAAAGTAATCCGTCTGAGAGAATAATGAAAGAACTCCCCCGGTTATTTAGAGTTTACTGCAAAGAAAATCACATCGACTGGTACTATCTTGATACCAAAATTAAATTTCTGGTTAAATGTTGTTCGGCATAATAATAACAGAATCAGCATAAATGTACGAGGCACAATTCGGGCGGAAATTAGAAAACATTTTTGAAAATCTTAAAATCCCTGAACGTATCAGCGGGATCACTGTAAATGATCAGATAATATTAGAAAATTCAAAGAAAAGTGCAATTGAGAGACTAGCTCGCAAGCAAGGAAAAACTTTTAAATTTTAAATCGGAGATAAAGTTTTAATAAAAACGCCGAAACCATCCGATCAGAAATTAAAATTATTTCACAAATTTTTTCCAATATTTTCAGGCCCGTGTGTCATCACTGATGTTCCATTTCCTAATGTGGCTAAAATTGATTGAGTTGAAGGTGATAACGTGGGTTACTTTAATTTTTAAAACCAGTGAATGAGACGTGCGTGTATTGTAAGTAGTAGTGCAAGAAAGAGGAAAAGAGAGCGAGATAACCAGTTCTTGAAATTGTTTGGAGGTTGTTGAATTGTGAATACGCAAAGTTTAAGTGTTTACGCTGTATAATTGAAAAGCTATGCAAAATGGTGACAATTGAAAACTGCTGAGTTTAAGTGAGTAATGTTCGTGTATTTTCCCCATGTAAAGATGACGTGTTATAATTGAAAATTTTAAACAATTCATGTGTTAAAATCTCTTGAAATGTTTAGTTGAAGTGTTAAAATTCAGTCAAGTATTGAAATTCATTTGAGCGTTAAAATTAATTTTAATCTTAAAAATTTATTTCAGTAATGAATATTATGAATTGTTAATAACTTATGTCAGAGTGAAAATTTATTTGTTAAAATTAAATGAAGCATCAAAAACGGGGTTATTAAAATTCCAATGATTTATTGAAAATTCGTTGAAATATTGAAATTCATTCATGTGTTAAAATTAATTGAAGTGTGTCACATGATGTTAAAATAATTTCTGATATCCGTGACTATTATTTAAATAAGTATAAATAATTATCTAAAGTGTTTGAATAAGTGTAAATAATTTTCTAATGCGTTTAAAATGTTTGAGTTGTATCGTTAATGGAATCAGATATTAAATCCATAAAATAACGTGAAAAATAAGTTGAGATTTCCTCACGGGAGAAATTTTGTGTGTGTGTGTTATTACCCTAAGTTCTCAATAAAATGCAAGGTGATTGTCTTTAGGTTTCAAAAATTAAAATGTACAGGAATCCTCACTCAAAGGATAATTTTGGGGCGAGATCCAATTTTAGAATTAAAATTATATTTTCACTTGTACAGCTCACTTTAATTTGATGATGTTTGTGTTAAATTCAGTATGTCATTAAATTTAAGAATAAAAGGAAATATATTGAGTGTGAATCAAGAACAGTGCAAACAAAGTGCTTCTAAAGTGTCGTGGCGAAAAGAAAAGAAGAAAAATTGACGAGTGAAATTCATTTTAGGAAAAGTGTAATTCCACACTGAGAGAGGGGTGTTTGACTGAATGTTCCCTCCTCCT
>NNCF01133301.1:118463-206244 GCA_002313205.1 Laupala kohalensis | reverse complement strand
GTTTTCCTTGATTGGAACCATTGTATGGCCCCTTTCCTTCGGATATAAATCGAACCCCGTTAAATTTATTGTGGACCCCTGAGGAGAGCTAGCCGGGGCATTCGCAATAGAACCATTCAAAATTATTTTATGAGTAATTATTATTAACTTTAAATCCTGTTCTGCCACAATATATATATATTTCCAAATTTTCGCAAAATATTTACAAACTTGCATAAATTGCTTAAAGGTACTAAAATACTATTTCGCAAAGAACTATTAAATTTGCTATACAAATATTGGTATGCAGAAAATTAACAAACGTATTTATAGACTAGATTATAAAATATTTTTCCTGCACTTTGAGAAATTGTAATTAAATAACCTCATGATCATTGAAGCAGATATGAATCACCATATCGAAAACAATATCATTGATATTTATAATAATATCATTGATATTTTAAATATATAAAATTTAGCTAAACTGTTTAGTGATACAAATAATATTTCGAAAAGAATTTTTCATTACTTTTGCTTCTGAAAAATTTTCCGATTAAGAAAATTTACAAACATTCTATCATAACGTATTTATACGTTAGACTATAATATATATGATATTGACAAATGTATATTTTGTCTATATTAACGAACAAATACTTCCTTTAGTAAATAGTTTGAGACAGGCATAATTTATAATTCAACAGAGAGATAATAGAGTTAATATACTTTCCAGATGCCGGCAAGGAATTTGACCATTTATTTGAGCCAAGGGCTTTGAAAAAAATCAGTGTCCTGAATGTTTCTTCAGGTCGTGAGAAATTCAGTTGTTTCTGTATGAAAAAAAGTAACTTCAAAATTAGTAACGTAACAGAAAAGATAATTTTATTTCCTATGAAAATACTCTAATTTATTTTTTGTTTCTTTGACTAAAGGATTGTATTCGAAACTAGCTCTACTTCATATGGAACCAAATCTTTAAAAGCCCGAAAGTCAGTAACTAGGCTTCATACATAAAATCACTTTATATTTGTGTTAAGGACTTCCATAAGTATAGTCTAGCTGCCATCTGAAAAGTTACCAAATTTGGGAGAACTGTCGACCTACATAATTGATTCCCCGTATATCGTATATTACTCGACTTAGTGATATTTTCATCTTATACGTTTTATTCACTACCACCAAACTTGACAAAATACCTCTAGGAGAGCCTATTCTTAAAATACTCTTTTTTATTCTTTGTAGTGTAACACAAAATTAACATTCTTATTTATAAAATACATTGCTTAAATTATCGAAGAAATGTTAATTTTCAAATTTACTTTCAACGAAATTTATTTTACGGTAGTCTCTTTGTTGTTTCCATAGTGTTGGTACACCCTTAAGGTATATGTAAGTGCTACCAAAAGATGATTTTAATATCAAACGACAATCCAAGTCTGAACGAGTGTGGGGTTTTTATTATAAAATATTGGTGGTGGCTGCCCTGAAACACCACTCGAACCCGCCATCTTTGTTATTTTTGGTGTCCAAACTCTCGATAACTTGAGTATATACAACTCAAGCAAAAGGGGAACAATTTGAATGACTGAAGTATTTTTTGTCATCCACTTCACGTGAAATGACCCAGAGAGGAAAGGCATACGACAAATATCACACAAATCTTTCCTGTACACCAACTCAGCCAATTTGCGAGTACATTTGGATACGAATTTCACACCTTAAACAATGTGACACGCGTTTAGTCTTCATCACTGTGTGACATTATTAACACTGAAAGTAATCGTTACTTTACAAGAAGTACAGTGCCCTTGTATGGTTTTAAACGTATTTACATTTAATGCCACGAAGCGAGAGTTTCCGTTGCCTATAATCACAGTATTAGATACAAATTTGTATAAAATCCTCGCAGAAATAAAATGAATTCCTTATCTATCTATATAAATAAAAATTAATTGCTGTTCGTAGGTAAGCGTATCGCTTGAGGACGGCAGGACCGATTTGGCCAATTAAAAAAAAATGTTCGTAATTGTCAGAATAAGGTTTTTAGGGAAAGAAAAATTGGAAAAGTTGCCCGGAAAATTCGGGAAAAACTAAAAGTGCTTTTTTTCTATGTGATTTTTGTATGAACTCAAAACCGTAACTCACGATTCGAACGATGTATAAGCGTAATTCTTTTTTTTTTATAAGTGTGTTGTTAGTTATGGTTCTGGAAAAGTTTCCAGAAAGAAAAATCGAGACAATTACAAAGGAAAGTCGGAACATTCGGACAAACTGCAAAAATCGTAATTTTTGTATGCATTCTCGGTCATTGCTGACGATAGAAACGACATATTTGGTTGTTTTGTTTTTTCAGTTTTTCAGTTGAATTGTGGCGTATATTTAGGAACAAAACCGCATAGTTCCAAGTCGATCACATTCCAGACATCACCCTTTTTCAGCATTTCAGCGGTGTGATGTGCCTGCCGATAGAATTCATCTCGCATGTAAAATTTCCCATTGTCGTACTTTTGAATGTACTCCCCAAATTGAACATCCATGGTCTCAATCATCAATAGATATAACGATCACTCAGAAATACATTTTTTTTTTCATTTTTACTTTGTTTTCACATTTAAAATAGCTTTTCACAAAACGATCACGAACAAATTTATTGAAATTTGACCTGGCAACGTCTATCGGGTCAGTTAGTAAATCAATAAAAATTAACAGACTTGAGCACTTGGAATGGGATTTTTCTAACGAAACCAAATTTAAAGTTTTATGCCCATCTGCCAATGGGGATACCATAGTTTATAACTATGGAGTAAACTTCTTTTTGGTGAATGTTTTACATTTGCATATATATTTTTAAAACAAATAATTTTCAGAAAACTGTTAAAATATTATTTCAATCAATGCAATAGTTATCATATTATAAACCTACAGAGAACAAGTTGTGCCAAAAAAGTTTTTTTTTCTATCTACAATAATAAATCAGACAAAATATTGTGCTTCTAACAAGTCAGTGCAGAACAAAATAAGCTCAATTTCAGAATATATCTAGGTTTTCTTCGGGCCTTCTCAGTTACTTTCTATTTAAATGTTAATTCAAGTATCTATAATTATAACTATTTCAACCACAGTGGGTATTACATGACAAACTACAACCTTTTTAAGCCATAATAATTATTAATAAGATTTTGAATAATTATAAGGAAACATTGTTCGGGAATAAAACTAAAGATCCATATTAATATATAAATCCGCAAGTTTAATTTATAGTAGGAAAGAACTTAAAAACTATATTAAGCATATCTTTAAATTTCTATTAAATAATTAAATGATATCTTTAAATTTTATTTTTAATGAAATAATTTTCTAAACTCTGATATATAAAATACTGATAAAATATTGAGAAACTCTATGAGGACTAGACTTAACAGCAACATACTTTTTTCCCATGGCAATGAACAGTAACATCATTAACATTAAATAGTAAATTTAAGCCTCTATCTAGAAGCACTTTAACTACTATTAAATGATCAGGTATGTGAGTAGATGTCAACATTCCTTTCTTTTAATTTCTTTTAATCACCAAGAAAGTAATTTTCAATAAAACATGCTGATTCAATGTCTTTGACTATTTCCTCAACATCAATGATTCATTGAAGAATAGATACTTGGTTATAACTAATAGTGGTTTTTATTTATTAGCAGAGATTCCTCCCATCGTCAGGTATTTAAATGCTTGTCCAACATTTTCCATAATATTCTAGAGTTTGAATCATGATTTCTAGATTATTAGCACAATTATCATCAATTAATTTATTTGGGCTAGAACTTGGTGATAAAAAATAGGCAGTCATATTTACCTCAACATGCTACAATACGACCACTTGCTAGAACAGTTCTCTCAACACAGGACCAATGAAATTATTCTATACATTTAGTACACTGAATAACCTTCATTATGTCAATAAATTCCTGTTTTATAGGGCATTTGGTAATTTTCTTGATATTACTAACAGCTTAATAAGGTAGTATAATAAGAAAAATACTAAACTTCTTTAAGCATAAAGTAAGACATTTTCTAACACCAAAATCCAGTTGGCTTATGAATAAATGGATAATTTGTATTAGTATTTTAGAATGAAAAATATTTAAATTTATTGCCAAATATCCAATGAATCACTACATACGACCAAGTGGAGAATTGGCTTATTTCATATAAATGATCATGTCACTTGAAGTCTGTTCTTCTGAACACATATAATATCGAGAAACGACATCAGATTTTCGAAGGCAATTTAATTTTGAATCAAATTAAGAATGTTCACTCGCTAGCAATGAACTATTTTACCTTTATGACGATGTCACGCATTATAGAAGAAATGTATTGTTATTTTATTTACATTTCTATGTGGTTATTATTCAAATTACAACAATGAACCTATTCTGTGACATGTGAACCCGCTCTTGTCAGCATTCACGTTTTCCCGCTCTTGTCAGCAAATTGCTTTTGGCGTGGTTGGTTGGGGGGGAGGGAGGAGATGTTACGAATTTCACATTCTCGCGCCACATAATATATTAAGGTCAGAATGTGAGACATAATTTAGAAATAGTTAATAAAGGTAATTATATATCAGAACTATGTAAAGAGAGGGAAATTTGAGATGTTACGTATCCCACATTCTTGTGCCATATCCATATAAGAATAAAACAAAATGATTTGAGTTCACATTCATTTTATAGTGACTTTTTGATATCTTTTTATTCCTTGGGCACGACAATTAAACGATTTGTGTCAAAAACACCACTTTGCTTCTGGACCACTGTACGAACTTCCCTACCCAGTGAAGTGTGTTGGTACTTGCAATAAAGCACAGTGACACGAAGGAACGATTGGACTGTGTTGGACTCGTGAACGACGTTCGGAGTAGGAACGACAGCCGGACTCGTGAACGGCGTAGGGAGTAGGAACGACGGTCAGACTCGTGAACGATGTTCGGAGTAGGAACGATGGTTGGGGAGGATTTTTACGAACTGAAAGATCAGTTCTCGACGAATTATGTCAACTATTAATGGTTATATTGGAAGACTGTATGGATTATGTGCATAAAGAACAATATTGTTGGATTATCTATTCGAGGATATAAATAATATATACAGATCATTTTCTAAAAAATAAAGAAAAAAATCACAGAATTCAAAAGCAGTGTTTATGAACAACTTTTGATTTATTTATTGAATCCAGTATTGTTGAATATATCATATGACATTAAAATGGACTGAACGCAAAATTTGTTGTGACAGTTTTTCAGTTGCTAGCGTAAAAGTGTTTAGGTTCTTTATATTCCAATATGTTAACGTTATTTCATATTTTGTTTTTACTTGCTGTATTTACTATTTGTTTATTCTAATGTAATCTATAAAAGAGGCTTGGCTATTATTAAACGATATATTTTCTACGATATTATTCAATTTTCTGGAATAACTAAATGTAGCGAAAAAATTTAATATTTAAATGAACGAAGAACGACCGTTCACCAAAAGGAACGATTGGGGTGAACGATTTACTGAAAGAACTCGTTCCTTTGGAATCGTTCGTTCACGAACGTCACATCTCTAGCGGTAACGCTGCACATTTCTGAAATAGCTTAGGATATCTGAAGTCTGTTTTATTTTAACTATGGCGAAAAGTATTCGAAGCAAGCGGGAGCGAAAGCTTAGGAACATCAAGAGGGAGAGATACGGTAAGAAAGAAATGAAGAAATTGAAAAATATGCTTGGAATTGCAGAAATGGTGGCCGAAGATGATGTGAAAATGTGTGCGACAGGTGGGAAAGAGTTTATTATTGTATTAAGATTTCCTTTGTTCCTGACTTACTTGACTTACTTTACTTATAATAATTTCATTTATTTCAAACAACCGAACAGAGCAGACAATTTTCTTCACTGAATGTCTCTAGTAAACAAATTATCAATGCTTGGTTAAAGTATGTCACAACGTTTCAATACCATTTTGTATCATCTGGTGTAAAATGTGTTCGATATCATCATATTGTGATTGTTGCGCTTACATGTTTTTACAGTGTTTTTATCATTTTACACCTATGATGATACCGAATGGTATTGCAATGTTGTTGTATGTTTATTGAGCATTGATAATTTGATTATTAAAGTGACATTCAAGGAAGAAAATTGTATACTTGATTTGGTCGATATAAATTTATTAATCTTGCATGCAGATGCTATGTGTAATTTTAATGTTTTCAAGAAGTTACACGCTCTAAAGAAACTGGTTACGCCCAAAACGTTTTTTTCTTTCTGCTTCTTCAAAATGTGATTTCTGGCAGTAGTGTGATGATTGTTATTCTGGTATGAACTTTCGCTGTATGGCAAACACTTGAGTATGATGATGTTTTGCTGTTTAATTTTTCTTAACCGGGAATACAGATGGGCTGAATGACTTATTGATTGGGATGCTTGCAGTAGCGGTGATTGGGAATCAAAAGGGGGGCAAAACAAATAATGACAATTTTCATTAACATGACATTTTCTGCTTATTTCCACAACACATGATATAAATAATGAAATAAATCAAAGGAAAGACANCCCCCCTCCCATCACTGCTACTGAATGCTGGACAATCAAAGTATGCCTTTCACATATCTTTGGTGTGGATTGTACTGCTGTTCTTCATTTGTGTGTGTGTGGTTGAAAATACTGTCTTCATTGTTAGTAACACCTTTTATTTTAAGATTTATGTTGTAATGTGTTCATGAGGTGGCAATATTTCTGTAAACGTTTTCATTCAGAAAAAAATATCTGTTCTGTAATTAGTATTCTCATTGTGTGTGAATATTTTTGTCCATTATTTGATCTATGAATTGACTAAGAGACTTCAACCTCTTTTAAGCTTGCCATTCACAATGGCTCGAAATAGTGCGGCTTCATTTCAAGTAGACTAATTTGATTGGAACATTCATGAGTGCACCACAGGTCCATGCCAGTAATGTTAAAATTTTTGGATAATGTTAATTGAGTCATTGTAGAAGTATTACAAGTTAATTTTGAACTATTTCTTTGCAATGGATTGTGAGTGTTCTCTCCTTACAATAGCTGTCTGTTTGCATATGGGTGGATAATATTCTTCTAAATTTATCAAGATGATTAAAATTGAATTTCTCTTATATTAGTTACCTTACTCTATTATGAGATAATATTTTTGTTTAACTTCCTTGGTTGAATGCAAACCGATGCCAAATATTAGAAATAATTATTATTTCTAATAATCCAGTCTTTTGGATCATGATTCATCTAGAATTCATACAATATTAATTTTTTAATAGAAAATAGTACTGAAACTAAAAATGTAATAGTAGGTGACACTATCCGAGATGTACTGAAATCACAATGTTACTATGTGGTAATCTACCTGGGTTTGAACTCTTGTCTGATGTTATTGATGTTATCGTGCGATTCGCAACTGTGAAGTTATGGGATCTAATGATTACCAGGAATTTTCATTGCCAATTCATTCCCAACGTTACTAAAATAGGTATTAAATGCATTCCAACCTGAGTATATTTACACTTATGAACAACAATGTTTACTTCCTTATTCTTACAAGTTCTTCCGAGTTTGATTAATGAATTTTAACAAATTTTTTTATCACTGTCAACTTTTTCCACATCTTTTGTTATTAAGTTGCTGAGCTAATTCAATAGGCTATTAAGTATTTTGCTATGTTTGAAATATTCATACTTCAATGTTAAATTATCTTTACCAGGTTGCCATGTTGTATGAAAGATATTGTGTTCAAAGGCTTCCTAGGAATATCTTTTCGATTTTTGTACTTTATAGTTGGAGTTGTTATACAGTAATATTACCTGAATCATTTCAATTAACTTACTGGTGGCCTCATCAGGATTCATTTGAAGCATTGGAGAGGACCAATCTCTGCTTTGACAACTAAGAGCTTATTTCTTATAGCTTATATAAGTATTAGATTTTCCATTTGGTTTTATTTTTCAGAACTTAGATTGTTAGTAATGATAAACATGGGGTGACTATTATTAAATTTATATTTGAGATTATTAGCATTAAATTCACAATCTAAATTGCTTTGTATGTAAGACTCCCCCCATTCTCGTTTGGTTTAATGATTCCTTTAATCATTTGGTTAGCCTTTTTTGTGACAAGCTATTCTTAAATTTTTCAGAGTAGATATCATCATATAGTGTTAATGTTAAAATCACCTGCAATCCAATGATTTTTAACATTATTGTACAATTCCAGAAAAGCAACTATATCATCATTTAATAGAATCTTATCATCTACAAAATCCTGAAATTTTTTCCTGATTATCTTTAGTTTCAAGTGTTACTGACATAATAGTTGATTTTTCAGTTGCAGAATTGATTAATAGTTGCCTTAATAAAGAAAATCACACCATCTGCACAATTAATATGACTATTATTGTAATATAATTTATAACCTGCAAGGTTAATGAACAATTTATAATGTACTTTCCAACTTTCAGTGCAAATAATCATGGTTTATCTTGTAACTTAGACAAAAAATATTTCTTGAGATGAATGTTTGCATTGACACTCCATATATGTACCATCATAACTATAAATTTGGGGTGATAATTTTACATTCAAATGAACAAGAATATGACTGGAATTCACTCATATCTTCAGAATTGAAAATATCATGTTGTAATAAATCCATTTACCAGGAAGAGAGTCAAAAACATTTTCAGTTGATACTGGCTTTGTACTGTAGACAATAAGTTTAATTTTATGTTGAACCTTAATTCTGTAAATTGGACAAATATTTTAGTCATTTGCAGCGTGATCCATATCAAAATTACATTAATATCTTTTTTTTTGATTCAGTGAAATTTATGCAACGTTTGTTATCTGTTTGGCAATATTTCAAGAGGTGTTCATTAGAACATGCAGTTTATTATGTAGTTATTTATTATGTTGTGTCCATAAAGAGAATATTTTTGGCATTGATAAATATTAACATCGTACGTTTTACATTTTGTGCAACAAAGTCCAATCTATTTTGATAATGATTGTGTTACCTCACTCACCTCAGCAAATAGAATAGTCTATTTCTCGTTCTTGGTTTCTTTTGAGTATAGAATTTTAAAATTCTGTTCTGAGAATCAATATATTACTATTGTGATTAAGTGATTTTAATGCTTTCCTCTAAGCGTATGATAGGTTGTTGGCAGGTTGTTTAGCACGTTGAAGAATTCGAGAGGATTCACTCCTAATTTCTTCAGCGATATCCTGAGGAAGAGTGCGAATAGAATATTCAGTATTAGCTATAATATGTTCGGTTGGTATCTTTTAGTCATGTCCTTTAGAGGGAATAGGAGTCTCATCGTGTGAAAGCTGATAGGTGTAGGTGTAAGTTGATGTAGGTGGGACGAAAATCGATAGTAACACAAGACTGTTTGATGGTCTTGGATAGATCATGCTTCTTTTTGTGTAGCTCATTACATTGAAGATATTTTGACGCCATCAATTGAAAAGTCATGCGATCTGTTCGATCCCAGTCTTAACTGTTCATTATGTTGCTGACTCGTATGTGAATGGAGAAGAGAATAATTTTAAGATAGCATGAGGCGGGTGTGATGAATATGTTCGCGAAAAACTTGCTCCGTACGAAGGTACATCCGATTCGCCCATGAAGTTTTAAAAATTCGCTTCTGGCGAAGGAATTTTGGAATCACACCGGTGTCACGGAAACGATGAAGAAAGTAAGAGGGAGGAGAGATTTCTTCTTGCGGTATGCTTCCGATTTGCGCACTAAACTGAAAGTATCCTCCCCGTAGAGGCGTTTGATAAATGAATGAAGGCATTTATGGTTGTTTGCGTATTTGCCACAGTAGAGCAAATACATTGAATACAGACAAATAGCTCATCTGCACTTGACGTTGTTGGCAAATACACAAATACTCAACGCCAAGTGAAGTGCCGCCATGATGTGGCGTACGAGGACGCAGCGCACGGGTAGAAGAGTTGGAAACGAGGAAGGGGGCGTTCCGCAATAAGTAGTGGGAAGGACGCTGCCGTCAGCGTGCAGCGTGGTGGCGAGGCTACTTAGCCCAGAACTTTTTTAATTCATTCTGGCAGGGAAAACCTTCATTAATAATACAGGCTTTCATACTATAACATATGCATGTCGTTACACGAAAAAAATGAAACACTGAATAAAAATAGGAATGTAAATTATTGGTTAGTTATATTAATACTCTGGACAAAAATTTGGAGCAGTATAATTGAAATATGATAATCATTAACAGTTAAAAAAAATCCAAATCTTAGAACAATACTGTAGATATATTACATCATAAAAAATACAAGAGTTTAAATTCTGTTAAATAAGTTACTAAAGCAGAATACAACTAATAGTTAGATTACATAATGTGCCAGATACCCATAAATTCTTACAAAGAAAGACATGCATCAGGCAAAGTTCGAGAAGAAATTAAAATAAAACAAAACAAGTGTACAATAGTATAAGATGTATTTATATTTTGGGACAACTGTACAATGAGATGCGACTTGGATGAGGTTTATTGCAATGCAATGTGATCCTTCAGATTTTTATTTGGGCTGAACCTAGTGCAGTTAAGAGTTTTTATTGATTTTGGTAATTAAGTGAACTCAGAATTTGCATTAAATATAGAATTTTTGTTTTTTCATCTTTTAAATTTACTGTGGGAGGTTTTCCAGTTTCAAACCCAGTAGACTTTTGAGATCCTGCAAAGTTTATATTAATTTCATTGCAGTATAACTGAATACAGTTCAATTTATATATTAAGTTGAAAGGTTTTCTTTCTAATACATTTACAGTTTTTTAGTATTTGTCATTAAAATTCTATCCCTTAATCTTACTCTTACTATATGAGCAATAATTGTAAGTTTAAAGTGACTATCTTGTAAACTTAAGGTGGGTTTTAGCCAAGACTTGAAATATAGGAGGATTTTACTGTCAATCGTGTGAAAAATTAATTTTACATAATAATTATATGGACAATAATTGTAAGTTTAAATCTGCTTTCATCTGTGAATGAAGCACAGTTCCTTCTCCTTCTGTCTGAGATACATC
The DNA here is from genome assembly GCA_002313205.1 of Laupala kohalensis. NCBI lineage: Eukaryota > Metazoa > Arthropoda > Insecta > Orthoptera > Trigonidiidae > Laupala > Laupala kohalensis. The sequence goes on along the minus strand of NNCF01133301.1, from coordinate 195,144 downwards.
CGCTGGATGCTCATCTACAGGTCATGACATTTGACTGTTTTTATATATTTCCCACTTGCTACCAATGACTATGAAATGATAAATGATGTATTTCCTAATAGTGCAGGTGCCGCTCCATGATGCCACAATAGTCATTGGTGTCAGTATTATAAGAAATAATAATTCATCGGTAAAATAATCAGTGAGCCAGTAAAATAAGAACTTTTTTTTATTTACTTGAAAATACTCTTACATTGGCTAACTGCAAGCATTGCTCAGTCCCCTAGTATAATAATACCAAAAGTTATATAAACAAATATAGAACATTTTTTGTTTTTAATATATGTTTACCAAATTTCATTAAATTAAATTAACCTATCAAATTAGTTATGAAAAAATGTCTATAAATTCATTTCTTAAAATTGACTGAAAATTATTTTTATGATACATAAATTTGAGCTATAGCTCGGTCCCCTGATATTTTCTTTTTATACACTGTACCCTATGCTGCCACTCATGAGAGGCTGAACAATTAAAGAACCCATAGAATAAAATCATCAGTGAATCCAGTACTTCAATCTCTTAACAATACTATTTATCTGAATATTCTATCTCATATAACAGTCAATAAGAACACCTAAATACTTCACATAAGGTACTGTGATTAAGTCATGGTTATTTAATATTATATCCCAGTTGTGTGGGCTGATATTAATGTAGTTGTCATTCCACATCAAATCAACACAATTGTGGGGGTTATGCAGATTTGATGTCTCAGATTTTCATGATTTTTTGTATGCAGCAGTATACCATAGACTTGTGAAAAATACCAAATTTCAGTTGTGTAGCACTATTACTTTTGAAGTTATTAATTATAAAGAATTTTTATCAAAAATTTTCACTTTTTTTTCCCTTTAATTGCCTGTAGGCTCATTTTAAAGCTGTTGAATGGAGCTTTAATATAATATGCCACAAGATAGGGGTTATCATTTAAAATTATTTTTAAAAATTTCAAAAAATCATTAAAAGTTTGAAATGTCTATATACATATATCAAAATTCTATTATGGGATCAGAAGATGCTGGCCTTCAATAATACATGTTTTGTGAGTAATGTACCGAACGTAGTAAAATTTTATTTTTAAATTACTAATTTACTAATACTATAAAATGATTCAAAGATTACCTTATATCACCATGTTTGATAATCCCTTTTTAAAAGAAAACAATCTGATTGGTCTAAAAGTATGAATGTTTAGGGGATTCCCCTTTTTATCTTCATGGAAATCCCGTCACAAGGTGGAAGCTGATTGGTCACTGATGATGAGGATAGTGTTTCACAAGATGAGTTCTTTAAACATGTAAAGGTGTACGACAGCTTCACTGGTAGAAAGGAGGAGCTTCAACTGCTGACTCTTATGCCATTCAGTTGAGTGTGAGGAAGGTAATGCAAGAATTTTCGGCTCCTAACTATTTAGCTCGACAAACCTAGACACTTGAAAAAAAGGGTTCTTCGTCTAATCCTGATCTGAAAGCAGGGAAAAGTCTTTCAGATAATATTGTTGGTATTGTCAAAGGATTCTTTGAATGTGCCGAAATGAGCAGAGTGCATAGGCATAGGAGAGCTGGCATAGGGATGGACTGCACAGGTGGTCAAGTTCTATATTTACCCGAATATAGTCCCCCCCCCTTATTTTAGGAGATGGAATTTAAGAAATTAAATGAAGTTGAGTAAAATCAACTTTCTAAAAAAGTCTCTGAAAGGAAATGCTCATTCAAAATTCCATGTAATATGGTTGGCTCTGGTAAGTATAATCAAAAGTATTTCAAAAGCTAACTGATGCAGTTCAACTTCTCTTGACATCGCCAGATCCACACGGACTTCGGCTCTACTTCAAATTCTCGTGCTGCTGCTTTATTTCTGTGTATCTGAGCATTATTTAGAACTCGCAGTTTGATGTTAACGTCGAAGTATCATTGATCGCCCAACTTTCGTTGTGTCGAAGAAGATCCCCGTCTCTTGAAAAACAATCGTGTTTCACGTGACGGCAATCGGTCATTCCTAGACGATGTGGACCAGTTCGGTTTCTATTTCGAATGAGCGTCAAATATTGCCATCATCGATCGATGTTCTTTGTGTTACGTTACGTTCTTCTGTTCACTTAACTCGTTATCACCCACGAAACTTTGAATTAGCAGTTTCCCCGTCTGAAACTCCTCGTGTAGTCCTCCCTCCCCCAGGATTTTTGGGGCAATTTTTATTTTTTTTTTTAAAAAGGGGGGACTATATTCGAGTATATACGGTACATGTTTAATAAAGGTTGATGCTTAATAATTGAAAAAAAGCATGCAGAGTTTTCCAAGAAAAATTTCCTAATGTATAGGTGGAATTCTTTAAGTTTGCTGAACTTAGGCCTAAAAATGGTATGTTGGCAGGCCTGAGTGGAACACATTCAATGTGTGTGTGCACCACTCATCAAAATGTGAAGCTTATGTTTGAAAACACAAGAAGAAAGTATTAGAGAACTTTGAGAGAAAGCATTTGAAGACAATGCACTTGAGACTGTCACATGGACAGTGGATTAATGTAACTTGGAAATAATTTAAAAAATGGTTAGTGAATTTGGTTAAGTATTTTGTGAAAAACTTCCTGTTCTACTTCATCACTTCATGTCAAAAGAAGAAAGTGCATTTGTAAGACATGCCAAGGAAAATCTCCTGGAATGTGAAGTGGCTGTCATTTGTGACTTTTCTGATAATTATTCTTTCATTTTGCAAGACGAGGCACAATCATATCATTGGTCGAATAGTCAGACAACCATTCACCCTTTTGTGGTGTATTTTAAATAAGAAAAAATCAAACATTTCAGTTTTGTTATAATATCAAACTGCCTCAAACCGAATACTACTGCCGTCTATTTGTTCTACAATGATTACACTTCATTTTTAATAAGAGGATGAAGGCAAAGAGACACAAACGAAGGAGAAACAAATCACAACACATCAAGAAGCACTTAGCCAAACTTTTGCACTTTGTTACGTATCAAACCAGTTAATCTGCCACGTATTTCCACAGACACTTGTTAATAGTATCTCGAATTCAAAATAATAGTAATAATAATGTAATAATATTGATGATAATAATGATGATATTGATAATAATAAAAATATATAAAATAATAAAAATAATAATCCTTTTTTTTTCTAAATAATCCGGGTTATGATTTGCATTACAAAAAAGCTGTTTAAACCGATCTGATGGCGTCGTTATATAAAAAGAAAGATATAATTGCAAATGTTATCACTGTTTCATACAACAATCTAAAAGTTTTAAATGCTGCAAAGTATTAATGATATTGAACAAATAAAAATAAGTGCTATGTATAGGAGTCACGAACTAAAGAGGAAAGAATTTATTGATTGTACTAGACTCCTTCAAGAAAATGTGAAAACAGAAAATCATTTCATTGTAGGAGATTTCAATATTGATTTTTGGAATATGGAGGATGAAGATTCCGAGAAATTTTATAACAACTTTCTGGAATTTCAATATTTACCGAAATTTTTCGCAGTGACCAGAATTAACAATAATCGCAAAAGTTCATGTATTGGTAATATACTCTCTAAGTCTAACAGTTTGCAAACAACAGCTCATAAGCTTGTTTATAGAATAACAGACCTTGAACTGCTTTTTGTTAATGTAAAAACAGATTTAGTTAGTGAAAAAAATAGACAAACCAATTCTTATGTTAATTACCGAAAACTTGTTACTTTATGTCATTGTGAGAATTGGACTAATTTCTGTAACGACGACATAAATCACTCAGACAGTTTGATGAATTTAATGAGCAATGTTTTATCCAAAGCGCGAGTCCAAATACAGATCTTCCAAAAAAATAAGCCTAGGAATGATTAGATCAATTATGAATTGATCAATCTTACCAGAGAAAAACAGATGCTTTATAGAAGATGGAAAACCGAATCTCATAACATTGTATTAAAAGAAATATGTCAAATTTCCTAACAAACTTCACAATAAATTAAGACATGCAAAGAGAAATTTTGAAAAAGAAAGGATTAAACATCTTGATAATGACGACAAAAAATTATGAACGAGACATGAAAGACATGAACGAGAAATTGGGTAAAGAAACATGACATGAGTAGAAAAATTGATAATGTTGATGGAAAAAATATGATTAAAAAATCGATATTGCAAATCAATTTAACATTTTTTTCAGCACTGTCGGCTCCAATCTAGCTAATGTAATGTCACTAACTAACAGCATTTTCTTCTCCCATGCCACAGTCTAACGACCGATCTATTTTTCTGTATCCAACTGATGAAATAGAATAATTAATACAATTAAATCATTGAAGGATAAAACTTGCAGTGATGATAGTATCGGCCCTGCTATATTGAAAATGATTTCTGTTTTTATAAGTAAGCCCCTGGCTCACATTTTTAATTTATGCATGGTTAAGGGTATATTTCACAAAGCTTTTAAGAGTGCAGTTATTGTACCTATTCATAATGCAGGTGATAAGTCTAATGTGTCAAACTATAGGCCAATTTCACTTTTATCAGTTTTATCAAAGATTTTTGAAAAATTGTTTTTTTCAAGAATCCTTAAATTTTAGACTACTAATTATCTTTCTGATATGCAATTTAGCTTTAGAGAGAGTAGAGGTACTGCTTCAACCCTTGCATGCATTACAGATTTTATATACTCCAAATTAGATAAAAGTAAACCTGTTATTGCTGTTTTCTTGGAATTAACAATGGTCTTTGACACGGTTGACCACAATTTTCTAATAACTAAACTAGAGAATTGCAGTATGCGTGGTCCAGATCTAGATTTATAGATAGATTACTTAAGTGGTAGTATGCAAGCAGTAAAAATTGATAATACCAAAAGCAATACAAAAAGGGTCGCAACAGGTGTACCACAGGGTTCAATTTTTGGACCCTTATTATTCCTAATCTATATTAATAGCATTTTCAATGTAGCTCCATATGGTTGCATTGTATTGTACTCAGATGATACTACAGTACTACATTCAGAGAATACTTGTGAAGAAACTGTTTGTTATCAATAATTACCTTAATGTGGTCTATAACTGACTTGTTTTAAACAAACTAACCTTAAATATAGATTAATCAGTCTACATTACTTTTTGTAACTACATAGATAGCACCCCACATAATTTTGATATAATATTAAATAACTGTAACTTAATCTGAGTACCATATTGTGATGTGGCCAGGCTACTGAGCTAATTAGCAATTTGTATAAATTTTAATAAGTAAGTCTTAAAAGTTGGGCGCCAAATTACCCCAAAATATTAGAGCAATTAATTGAAAACATCAAAATAAGAGACCTCAGGGTATTCATATCTGAATAATGGGTTCGTATTATTTAGTGAGGTGGAAAACACACACAGGGTTCCTTATGGAAGACGCAATTTAAATAAAATAACTAAATTGTTTATTGACCAAAATTACACATCACTTAAAAATGATCATGCCTTATTCTACTTCGCTTATGCGCACACGTATTCCCCCAAAACATCGTAACAATGCAATATTGGCTATAACTGCCATATTTGATTTAACCCTTAGTCAAGATGCTGAAGGCACATCAATTGTTGAATTGATTCAAAGTTAAGTGGTTTATCATGATAATTCAACTTGGGCCCTTTTCTTAAATACAGTTAGTGTTTTCTAGACTCTTTAATTGGGCCAAGGTAATGTTTGACTTCGAAGCACACGCGTTTCTTCTTTGCTGTGCGGGTGAACGACCGGATGCATTCCAGCATTTGTTACCTTTTTCTGAAGAATAGGCCGACCAGCTGCGGTGACGTAACGCGGTTCAATGGCCCTAGGAGCCCCCTTGAGCCAAGCGCCTAGCGTCGTCCCCAGCTCGTCCAGATGACACCATTCATCTAGCGAAGGGCAGTCGTCCTGCCCCGGAAATCCTTCTGACAACGGCACGCGTCTCCCGGGACCCGAAGCCCCTCCACCCTGACGGGTCGCTTCCAGGAACGCACCTCCTCCGATCAGTTCGGACCCCTGTCTCCTCGTTACTTGTTCCAATATTTGGAACATTGACGTTGTTTCTGATCTGCGTCTCAGTAAGCGTGGCATAATGCCTCCGACTTGCGTCTGAGAAGTTTAAATGCAGTCCAAAGAATTATCTCTATAACGTGGCGTAATACGCCTGACTCGCGTCTGAGAAACGTTATGTAGCAAAGAATGTTAAAGAAAGATCTCGCGTCGCCTGTCTCGCCTTTTTATTAACTCGCACCGCCTTCCTCGCTCCTGGATTTTCGAAGCCCGAAGATCTCATAATTACCACTTTTAACAGGCATTCCTCCATCTGTTTTATTTTTTTCCGAAAATCAATTTTCCCGTCCTCATGTTTTCCAAGCTGCATGTTACTCTTAGAATTGTATTTAATGTTTACTTTAACTTGCCTCGTCAACTATGGTTCCAAATGTGCTTTGCCCTATTGCCCCAGACTAAATGGATATTAATTTTTACGAGGCTCTGCTTGGTCTCGGCTGGAATTCCACATTCTCAGCTGCCCCTCGTGAGAATGTTTATTCCTACGTCTCGTGCGGTTCCCAGACGATAACACCCTCTTTCATAGATCGGCTGTCTCCTCTGTTTAGATCTCCGAGTTGTAATGTCTTCTTCCATCTACTAAAATCTGATGGCTTAAGTTTTGTTTCCCAGCTGCATCGCCTTGTGTTAATAATTGTTTAACTTTATTTGACTAAAGATTATTATATAATTACAATATGTAAAGTATCTAGGAGTTCTCATGGACTGTCTTATGAGAGGGGATATTCACATCAATAGTATTGTTAAGAGGCTTCAGTACTTAATATATGTATTTGCTTAATTAAAAGACATCTTAGATAGGGATTCACTGATAATTTTATTTTATGGTTTAGTCACTTATGGAATTGTAGCATGGGATGCAACGTACGAAAGAAATATCAGGCCTCTTAAAATATTGAGGGACTGAATTTTAAAAATAATTACTGATAAAAATGTAAATGAGTTAAGAAGAAAATCTCTCAACCTGAGACACGTGTATAAATTTAACTGTATCCGTTTACACTACAACGAAATTAAATTAAATTATGTAGGATCCCAAAAATCTACTAGGTTTAAAACTGTAAGACCTCCCACAGTAAATTTAGAAGTTGGAAAAGAAAGTTCCATATATAATGCCATTTCTGAGTTCAATAAATTACCAAATGCACTAAAATTTCTCAATTTCACTCAAAGTTCCGCCTATAAAAAACTTAAAGATCACATTGTGCTGCAATAAACTTGCTAAATCATATCTCATTGAACAGTCATTCTCATATTTTAATAAGGCTTTTACTGCTTGTACGTTTGTTTTATTTTAATTTCACCCCAGACTTTGCAAGTGTACATCTTTTTTAGTAAGAATGTATGTAATGTGTGAATTGTATTTGACAGATTTTGCAAGCTAACTGTTAGTTGTATTTTATTCAGAATCTTACTTCATATGACTCTTGTATTTTTGTGGTGTTTCATCTTCTGTATTGTTATAAGATTTGGATTTTTAAATTAACTATTAACATGTATCATATTTCATTTTGATGCATCTACATTTTTGACCAGAGTATCTTATCTAATTTCAATTTATATTCCAATTTTATTGCATGTCAGATTTTATAATGTTACTGACATTCATACTTTAAAGTACGGCAGTTTGTATTGTTTTATTACTAATTTTGAATTTGTGTTAGTATGACTATTAATTTTCTATGATTAAGTAAATATACATTATAATTTTTTAATTTCATGATTTGTTCTACGTTACTTCTTGTAGATTCTCAATGAATTTTAGCCAAATAAGTCCTAAGTTTTTGTTTTTGTTTGTATTTTTGTAAACTAATTTTAGATTGCAGGTCCACGTACAGGTTAATTCTAACCTCCTGTGAAATATATATATGCATATGTGTGCACGTGCGAACTATGTATATTATGCCTGTAAATAAGTAAAAATAACTAAATTTTCTTGATGTATTAATTAATTGTGAGTACACTAAACCATCTTTTAATTGTGTAGGAAGGACACTTATTCAGGTTGTGTATTAAGTTTTTAGTCAGAATACTTTAACACAAAAGAGAGCTATGAGTTATAACTTAATAGATAAAGTTATAGTATTTTAGGATGACAAACCTGGAGGGAAAATTTACAACTGGTGCATAACATACTTTTAGCTAATCCTATAGAATTGGTTAATAAAAATATTAAAAAAGATTGTATTACCTTTAAAACAGGCAACTGGATGATATGATTTATGCAGTGTTTCCTTATAACAAGTTTATAACTCCTTCGCTTCATAGATTACTAAAGTCTGAGAATATGAAATTGATTTCAACATTTAATAATTAAATAAATAATTTGATAATGAAAGGGAATGATAAGAAAGATCATATGAATGCTAACAATATAGGTCAAACAGAGAGAGGGTTAAAAACTAGAATCCAGGGGCACAAATTAAATTTAAAATCAGTTGAACAAAGTGTAGTTACCTCACATTGCATTAATAATGATCACTTTATGGATTCGGAATGCACATTAATTTGGGACAAAGAAGTTAAGTATTACAAACGTATATTGGAAATGATGTTCGTAAAAAAAAACACTCGGGAGTTTGAATTTACGCACAGGCATTGAAAAGCTATCTGGTTTATACAATAAAATATTATAACATGTTTGTGTAATTTCTGCTTTTTCGTTAACGTATTTTGTGTTTATATCAAGTTCAATTGTCCTGTTTTGTTACTTGTTATAATTTTTTATTATTTGATTACTTGATGACAGCTTAAATTGAAGTCGAAATGTGAGATCTTCATAAATAAATATAAATAAAATTTGTCCATAAAAGGTTGTAAGCCGTTAAGTATTTATTTAATTAGATTATATAATAGACGTTAATTGTGGTAGAAATTTGAATTTGTTGTATTCCTTGTTTTTTTGGGAATGTTTTCGAGTTTTATTGGGCACAATTGTTTTGTTATGAACAGTTTTTAAGGTATTGGAAAACTTTTTAGAGATTTAGTTAGATCTTGTCATATGTGTGTGCTGTTTTTATTTGTTTCTTGTAATATTATAAATTGTTTTATTTTTCATGGTGTCATCTAAACCATTAATGTGCTTTTGTGTTAATTTTCTTATTTTCCTTCAGTTGATGCTGATAGCGTTACTCTGAAGACAGAAGAGAAAGTTGAGAAAAGGAAAAATAAGAAAACAAGAGACCTAGAAGGAATAGAGGCATATCCCAAGCTTAATATGTATGTTGCAAAAGGTGTTGATGTTCTAGTCGATAGTGGGTCTTCAGATGAAGAAGAAAGTAAAAGTGTAAAGAATAGTGTCAACCCATCTACATCTACTGTACAAGGCAAAACCTATGAAGAAATTGAAATGGATCACTTGCAGAAAAGAATGTTTAATCCCGTAACCAAGAGAGATCAATTCGGAACGTACCCTATTTGGTTTACTAAGAAAAATATAAAGCAGCAGAAAGCAAAGCTGAAAGCAAAAAGTCAGAAATTGAAGCGACTCAAAGAGAAGGAGAAGACATTGGAGACATTTAATAAAAAGAATGCAAGAAGAGAGAAGAAAATGAGAAACTTGAAGAAGTCTAAGGGAAATAAAGCTGTAAAGTAGGACTTTTTTTCATATGGAGTGCAAGTTAATGTAATAATTTTTTCATATTCATTATTCACCCTTGAATGAGTTTATTAAATGGTTTTACCCTTAAATAATGGTTTCTTATTCAATCCTGTTTGTATTTCTGTGTGAAGATTCTTAATAAAAGATGTTACTTTTATTATTATTAATGGTGGTGGAAAAGTTGTTGTGGTGAACTACATCTTAATTTATTAGAAAGTGTATCAGAATCTTGTTTCATGATTGGTTATCATGGTGGGTGAACAAATATGACTGGCGAAAGTTCTGAAGTAAAACTGATTCTGGCTCTTTGTGATGTTTTTTAAAATAATTCTGTATATATTCAACCTTTATTTATATTAGTGATTTTTGTAGGAATCACCCAAGAATTTTACCAACAGTCTTATACAGTGGATAATCGTAGTAAATCCAACAATTCAACAATGGAGAGAGCAGAGTTTCTTCACTAAGTGGTGTAGATGTTCTATGTATCACAGTTAAATTTCTTGGACATGTTCATACATGCTTTAGTTGAATCTAATATGAAAATGTCGGTTTTATTTGTGACCAAATTGGGAAAACTGAGCTAGCATCGAAAATAACAATTTCTTTACTGTAAAGTGGGGTGAATAGGAACGCTTTTTTACTTCCAATGTAAAATTTAGGTATCAAGATTTTTTAATAAAAGATTTAAGCTAGAAACATAGGTCTCATTCTTTTCTAATGAGATGAAAGAAAAGCTTCAAAATATTTATTGTATTGTAATATAATATAAATACGGGGTACGTTGCGGCGCCAATTGTAAAAAAATAGGGGGTAAATGAATAAACCTTTAATTAATAAATGCACTTACCTAGCCCACTTGGCAAGCATTCTCAGGGATAATATATGTTCTATAAAAATGGCTAGGAGAGGATCGGGGTTCGGCCGATAATTCACGTGAAATACACATTAATTCTTCGTGAAGAAAACAGCTTTTTATAAAATATTGGTACTACTACAAAATACAACATTGCATTTCACTGTTTCCTCTTTAAGCACTTCCCCCAAAAAGACATGCAATTAATTTCTACCAAGTTATATATCACTGACATTATCACTTAACTGAAGGAGTCCATTTGAAATATTTTCAAGTTTATGTCTCTTTAACAAAGTTCATCATACAAGTGTTACCACAATTCATTATCTAAGCTCTTCACATAAAACATTTTAACAATTTGCCAAAGAGTCGTTGGCATGCTTTTATCACTTGATGAGATTTTCGATTGCACACTAGGGTGAACAAGGTACCAATAATGTCCCTTCAAAGAATTACCTTATAAATGGTGAGAAATACAGCACCAACCGTCGTGGGGTGTCGACCTGCGGAAGTCGTGGGAGCCCCGACTCCCAAATCTCTCCACAGTGTTCCCGTCCGAACCAAAACCCCTCCAGATTAACTGCTGTCACCATGCCAGATCGAACCCCTCGCCGGATGTTGAATGTTGGTCGAAGTCATCTTAAGCGAAACTTGATGGCTTGATGGAAAAGTGTAATTCCTTCTCCCGTAATAAATTTCGTCACTTAATAAAGTCAGATTGTTCATCATGCACACGATCACTGCGTTTTCCGGTCTGTTCATTTATATCATTCATCTTCTCAGAACAAAACTGTTCTAAAATAAACCGAAGCGTCGCTAATAATGCATTGACGCCCAAAATGTCTCTTCAATAGAATATCATACTGATGAAACTCAACATCAGAAATCGTAATCACGATCAAAAGTCCAGTGTCTCGTAACAATGCTCATAATGACAAACTCGAAGTCAGAAATCGTAATAACACGGCGAGTAATGATCCGTAATGCGAATACCGATTGTTATGCTGATAATCTGATAACGAAAAGCCTCTGGAGCGTCCCTGCTCCGACCTTAAATAATCAACACTTCACTCTTCTGACAACTGGGCAACGAAGCCCCCCTTACGCTGACGTCACTCCTAATTTTTAGCCAATTCCTAACAATTTTTCACTCACGTGACTTTCCTCCAATTGGTTAAAATTTTCTGTGACGTAATTACTTGTGAACAAATAACTGTGCTTGTTTTAACTAACACCAGTTCATCTTGTGATGTACCCATACCACAAAAGTATTCATTCCCTTAAAAGGAACCCACTTCTCTGTCTTGTGCGAAATAACACTTAAATTTGACAAGTCTGCTAAACATCGTCATAACCTTCTCCGACAGGGTTTTCTTGCTTTCCTGGGTGGTCTCCACCCTTTCCCCTCTTTTGTTTAGTTTACATCAACATCCAGACCTCTCGTTCTTCACTTCACCTGCATGTGTCCGCTTCTACAGGAGACTCTCCTCACAAGAATCCATTCCAGTGTCTCCTAAATTTACAAAGTTAAGCCCCTTTATGTCTTTCTCAGGAATACTCGACCTCTCACCACTAATTGTTTATTTAGCCCTTTTCGCAGCGTCTAAGGGCTCATTCCGAACGATGGCTGTTTTCTTCTAATGTATTGTTAGAACTTTTCGTTTTTCAACATGATCCAATTTTCGAGGACAGCTAATTTTGCGTCTCTTCAGACTTAAGAAATTACCATTTCTCATGTCTCTCACACGGACTTACGAAATACCACTAAATATTTATTTTACCCTTCAACCTCGCCTAAAGGCGTGCTTCAAACAAATATTGTTTCCTTCGTGTCATCCCTTATTGCCATTATTTTAAAACACACCAGACCTCTTTTAAATTGCTGAAACCAGCTTGCCAGACTGCGCGCTTCGTGTCATAAGACAACCTCCATTTTCAAATTATCTAAGACTGAAAATATACGACTCCTTATATTTCTGGCAAAGGTTCAGAAATACTAAAACTAATTATTTCTTACAGTATTCAGTTCTAATATATTATGGTGTTCAAAATCATGTGAGTAAGGGTAAATCAGCATGCGAATTACAATCTTTGTTTCAATTTAAACATTTGAAAGCAATAGGAAAGGTGCAAACAGGAACACTTATTATCGTCCAAAAATTACTTCTTTTTGCATATTGGTAAACTTAATTTAATTTGCATGAATATCTTTTGTTACTGATTATAATTAATAAGTTGAATTTTTCAATATCCAATTTCGGTACGAAGTGAGATCATCCATGTCATTGTTAAATCTGTTCATATTCGTTAATGTAGAAAATGTCTGTATGCTGTACTGCCTTCAAAACATTTTGAGGAAGGATCGAGACCTCATTTTTTCTCTTTTGTTTTCACTCTTTCCCCTATACCCAACATCGTCATTACAGGGATTCAATTATTTTACTAAAGTTATTTCTCGGATGTTAATCTTGTTTAGAATGTCAGCACAATCATCACCAATGTCTCGTTTTCTTATTTCTCGGTATCAATACGACCCAGATGTTTTTCCGTTATAAGGTGCAAGAAAGCATGTCCTCGGATTCGGGCAATCTACGGAATGCTTTCAACGAGGTATTCGTAGTTGCACTGCTTGTTTTGTGCAGTATTCATCAAAAAGTTCGATTTTTTCTTTTGTTGCAATCTGTGCGTCTATCGTTCGCGTGTTAAATGTATCCACGCTCTTATAGTTTATAAATTAATCTCATTCATGTTCATAAAATGGCCAGTCCCATAATGTACTCGTATGAGCGACGTTGTCGTCTACTTTACATCGGCACCTTTTAATTGACCGTTTTTATGCTATACAAATACACATTTGTTTCCGTGTCCTGTCAGCATATCAAGTGTTCCTCTACGTGATTTAAACCACATTTTGTTCTTTGCGAACGTTTCAGTGCTTATAAATTGGTACTTCCTCGTGTTTCTTTCTCGACGTTAGCAATTGGCAGCTGATTAGAAACTTGTCAAAATCATCTTGTATATTTTTTTGTCTTCTTTTTGTATAAGAGTATTATAGATTCTCACTTGTCCAACTTTTCATACTTATGTCCGGTATTGTACGTTCTGTATGTATATCTAGTGGGTTGTAACCCTATCTCCAGTGATGGTGTCGAAACAGTCTTGTAGCAATCACTTCATCCCAGCAAATATACTGTGTATTTTGCTGTATCTTCTGTACTTGAAAGTGTTTCGAAAAAACCAACATACACGGTTAAAACGATCGTGCAGGTAACGAATTACAAAACGCCTGGAACAGGCGGTCAACTGCTGTGTACAGGTGTGCCCGGCACCTGTGCAGTGCGAGCGAAATCGAGATTGCCGCTTTAAAGATATATTATATTTAATCAGTATCCCGTGGGAACCCACGAGGTGACAGCGCGTTTGGTCTCGCCAAGAATAGTTGAGAATTAGTTCCCACTTATACTAACAGGGAGCGCCAATGACCGGAGTACTCTACACTGCAAGGCCGACTGAACTTTGACAGTTGAAAAGCGGCGTCAGCTGTCTGCGAGGAGCCGGAGGAGTAAAATACGTATTGTATCTTTATTAAATTCATTTTTGGTCATTTTTCCATCCTCAAACAACAAATAACTATTCGTATTATTGAATAGTGTGAATTTACCTTGCATTTCAATGCATTATTGATCTAACCAATAAAAAGTCATTTTGACAACGAAACACTGTTTTTTATATAGCATCCAATCTAATATTTTACCTCTATGCTGTGTTTTTTATTGACTTCCTTAATCTTGTTGGTGAAGGTTTGCTGTGTGCTGGAGAGGTGAACGCGTTTGTTTTGTCTTATGTTGTGTGTAAACAAATAGTACGGATTCGTTCTTCCCAAACTACTGTCCCAAAAAGTTATTATTGACAATAAGATCCCTTTGCAGACCTATCGCAGACTATCGTGTGATAATTTTTTAAATGTATTCCTGCCTTCTCTAATGAGTTGTAGATTTTCGTAATATTTTCTCTGTGTAAACATAAGTCGTGAATAAAATCGCTCCGTATTTATGGTCTGAGATTAGATATTGTAACATAATAAAATTGAAGCCTCACGTTGGAGCGCCAAATTGTAACATATTTAAAATGACTGATTGCTAGCTGATATTGGGAGCTCACATACCTAGCCTACTCAGCGATTAGCATTTCCACCAGCTAGCTGATGCAAGGGAAATTTGGATCGGCGGTTTCGGCCCATTTACCTCAATAAAACACACTTGAAACGTAGTATCACACAGCATTGATAAAATTAAGTTTTATTTACTAGCTATTTACATTAAAGATCTACACATAAATATCCCCATGGCATTTTCCCCAAAAATTCGCACGTGTTATATACAACTTAATCATCACTGCCCTTCTCGAACCAAGGGAGTATTTGATAACAATTTGACAAAATTAGAAAGTTTAATTGAAATAATAATAAACATTGTGAGAATCGCTCATTGTTATGCAGGCCTTATTAAATTATACAAAGAACAAAGGTGCTGAGCGTAGGCCGTGGTATATTTTCCTTCGCACTTCTTTTTTATGGTCGCTGCCACGTGATGGTATCTAACAACTGGAAAGCCCCAGTTTACACATTACCTTCGTGATCGAGGGACAAAGCACTCTAAAGACACTTGGGCGAGGAGACCCTGGTTCGACTCCAGCAGGATGGAGATCGCCCCCTGTTCAGCTGCAGTAGTCATCGCCATCCGTCTACGTCAGNCTGCGCCAGTCGTCGTCCCCCAACGACTCGAAAGTTCCTTCACCGACTTATCACGCGTGTTCTCGACTACAGCGACCGGAACTTGTAACCATACCGTCTTCAGCATCAACATTTCTTGAGAAATATGTGCTTGATTTTCAGAACTATCTCGAAAGAAAATCTTTAAATCAAACTATCGCCTTGAATTGAGAATTTCCAACGTTAGTAACTCAAAAATCTTTAGGATGCGTTGAATAGTAAAACTTCGAAGACGAAGCTGCATTTCTCATCGTAAGTCTCAGTCACTCGTAATAATTGTAATGCTCGTAGGCATCACGTAAAATCTCGTACTGAATGCCCGAATCTCCGAAAATACTCTGAATGCCAATGTGTTTTTTATCAATCAATACCATCAAAAATCTCTCTGGAGCCTCTCGGTTCTTGTTTTTATCACCTACGCTCCCACTTCGTACACCTGACGTTCACCCACGTGATCTAATTTTCAAGAACCATGTGACTGCTTCCAGCCAGTCATGATTCCTCCCTTCTTTCGCTCTTGTTATGATTTGCTGAACTGCAACGATCATTTCATTTTTTAGCCAATCCATTAGCTTCCTTTCGTAAAATTTTCCCAATTTTAAATCTAACGTCTTCTAGCCACAACAAACTCCCGAAAGTTCTCGAACCTTTTGACAGTTGCTTTTATCGTCTTCGGCACATCTCTTTCTCACGCATCTGCGACGCCCCCAACCCCTAGTCGGTACTAGTGATTGCTACCGCCGCCTCTTAAACAATTACCAAGCCTCTGTTTCAACAAGGGGGCCAAATGTTTTCACACCCACGTTTCCGCGATCTACCACCGAACCTTTCTTTTCTTTAAACTTTTAAAGGGAGGTTTCCTCACTCCTCCTCCCCCAAACATGCGTTCTTTTGGCCATGTTCTTTAAATCCCATAGCTCTGTTACTAGCATTCGTCAACAATTTTTCAGTTGACTTTGACTGAACGATGCCGACGCTTACGTATTGGGAAATTTTCTCTCCCCCATCCCACTTTCAACCGAAAACACGTGCGTCTTCCTCGACCACCCTGTTTGCTGGCCGCTCCAACCCCCAAACCATAAAACCAGTGTCCCTTTTCAACGATCGCTCACCCCCGCGGTGGTCGCAAACGTTCAGTTCCGAACTCCTTTCTCTTTTGAAATATTTTATTCGTTCTAAAACTTGTTTTATCTTGATATTGATTAAGAATTATTAGATTCTTTCACTATATGGTGAAATGTTTCGGCTTCAAAACTGATATAAGCCGAAAGAGGAGTAAATTTTGAGTGGAAAGGAGATATATCGACGATTTCAACTCATACGGAGAATGAATATTAAAACAAACTGTTGTACTTATTGTATGAATGGTTGCTATGCAGTGTTTGTAAAAATGTGTTTGAAGAAAAATAGACTTCATGAATGATAAAATAATTAAACTTGAAGTTAATAATAGTGACTAAGTAGTTTTGTGTGAAGAATTTATGCGTAAATTGCGAAGATATGGATTATTAAAGTTAATACTGTTATACACGTAACATGCATGATGATTATGTTCATAGTTTTCAAGTTTCAAGGGTTTCTGAACGACAATTGGTTATTGTGAAGTAAATGTACTCATTAAAAAAGTCGGGGCGACAGCGGCTTCCTACGTTAAGAGGGGAAAAACCTGTGTCGTCCGACTTTAAGGGGAGCTGGCCTAATCTTAAAGAACTAGCGAGAGGAGAAAAGGAGTAATAACAGCCTCATTCTCAGTATTGACAGGCGTAGTTTTTATTACCCAACTCACCCAGAATGCAACGAGGCATGGAGCGTCCGGCGATGAATCAGCAATACTGACGGAGCGCATGGCGAGTCTTGTGAAATATTGTGAAGTTGTAACTTGGGTAAGATAGGGTCAGAAAGTAGGTTCGACTGAGACAGTTGATGTCAATTCAGACTGAAAAGGGAAAGAGCTAGGAACAATTCGGCAGAGTCCGTAAAAGTTTAGTCTGACCGAGAAGGGGTGTTGTAGGAAATTTGGTAGAGACTGTTGAGTTAATTCTAACCGACAAGGTGGAGTAGAGTCACATATCTCCCTCTCTCCTCGATACAGCACCGATGTCTCTCGTATTTATATTGTGGCCCGCGCTCAGTTCTGTATCGTTTAGGAAAGCGCTTCTGATGCGCGGGACATTTGAGCCCGCTTCACAAGGTGATTTAGTGCTTTTTGGACTGAAAATAAAGGAGATATTAATTAAAAGTGCGGAAGGAATGGACAAAATTTATGTCATGATAAGGTAAGAATATAATTTACTCCGGAATGGCAGGAGCTTTTAGGCAGAAGTATACAATATTTATTTTTCCAAGTACCATGGCATAAGTTTTCTATGTCGCTATTTCCAAGTCATTTGTGAACTAATTGTCACATATTTCTAACACTGTATTCCCTTTTTTTATCAATTTCTCTTCGAGTTCTTCCTTCGTGATGATATCGTCAACATGTGCTAATATTTTGTAGCTGTTTCCCCGTACAGTTCCTAGGAGATCATTAATCGTTAAATTCCAAAATAGCGAACCTCCATGAGACCCTTGCGGGCATCCTTTGTCCATGTCCATTAAGATTTTTTCATCTCCTATTTCTATTAACGACTTTCTTTCTTCAAAATAGCTTGCAAATATGTTATAAAGATTGCCATAGAGATGTTTTTTTAGCTTTTTAAGCACCCTTTCCCACTTAACATTATCTAACGCTCCCTTAATGTCAAGGAAAATTGCCATTCCTAACTTCCCTTGTCGAATCCATGATACAAGTGTTCGTGAAGCTTCTTCAGTGAACTGCCCTCTGCGAAGTCCATATTGGTGCTCATCTAAAACATTATTGTCTCTACCCAAATTGTTTTCTCAAACAATTTCTCAAAACATGGTATCAGACAATAATGGACGATACGAGTTCGGGTCATCAATTTTCCTATATCTTCCTTTGTGAAACACCTTGATTTTTTTCATTTTTCAAGCCCGAGGAAATATACCTTGTTCCAAATATGTATTGTACAGGTGTATCCGTGATGTTACAAACTTTCAGTGATGATGGAGTAGGGCAAATGGATCAATTTGAGATAAGAAACAGTATTCCGAAAACAATCGAGTCAAAAATAAGCTAATTCTACTCATTTAATTCCGTTTACCTACACAAATTTCACAAGCTGCTACATTTACAACAAATGTTCAAAATGGCGTCCCCCTGCGTCAATGCAGGCATGGCATCGTCGCACAAAGTTCTGTCGTACCCGTTCGAATATCCCCGGTGTCGTGTGAAAATTGTCGCAGACAACGAGAATTCTTGCCACGAGATCCTCTTCAGTCTCGACAGGTGTTTAATACACAAGACTTCACAAGGCCCCACAAGAAGAAATCAAGTGGGGTGAGGTCCGGTGAACGAGCTGACGTCGAAACAGGACCTCTTCTTCCTATTCACTTTGCGTGAAATGTCTGATCCAGGTGCTCACGAACCCTCAGTCCAAAGTGAGGTGGGGCTCCATCATGTTGGAACCACATTCGTTGACAAGTGGGATGTGTTCCAGGAACCTGGGTAGTACATCTCTGAGCACCACTGTGTACACAGCTGAACTTAGGCGGGGAGGAAGAAGAAACAGACCTGGTGCGTAATCATTACTATATACCTGCCCACACGTTCACTCAATATTTATACTGATGGCTCTTCACAACTAGCGTGGGGATTCTCAAAGGTACAAACATGACTATTGAGATTATTTAGCATTCCGTCTCTGATGAAACAGGCTTCATCTGTGAATAGTACCTACGCAGGAATGTGAGGATCGACTGCAAGGCGCTGCAAAACCCATTGCCTGAAGACAACGCGAGGTACGAAGTCAGCAGGATTTAAAGCATACACTTTCTGTATGGGGGGTGTAGCTGCGTTTCACGCAATACTAGCCATTCAGTACTTTGCGAAACATTCACTTCACGTCCAACTGATCGAGTGCTGATTGCATGCGCCTAATCCACGCGAGCAAGCACTGCATCTTGTAAGTCGAGTGTCCGTAAGTAGTTCGTCCTTTGCGGTCGTACTGTGGTAACAATTGCCCTGTTTCACTTAATCGTGGGAACAGTCGTGGAAACATGATGTGAGCCGAATGTCTCATACGTGGATATTTGGCCCTGTACAATCTTTCAGCTTCTCTGCGGATTCCACTTGCTTGTCCATACACGAAAATCATATCTGCAAAATCCGTAAGCGGGTACAACTCCATTTGGATAGGACTGATCAACATACCACTTCAGCTCGTAAACACAGACTGCAGCCTACAGTAGAGACATGGTACACCGATCAAGTCAGTACGCCATCTGCATTGGAGTAGTTCAGTTATTATCCCAGCCTCTTCTGCTCGTCGGGAATTTCTACCCTGCATTCTTAGCATATGTCACTGTCGGAGGTATCAGATCCACTTTTGCTTTAACTTTTGGGGTTAATTTAGCGGGTTTAAACCCGACTGAGGTCGGTGCTTTTCAACTTTTGACTCAATAGTTTCCGGACTATGGTTAACGGAATTAAATGAGTATAATTTTGCTTACAATGTTTCCGGAATATGTTTCTATATCTCAAACTGATCCATTTGCCCTCCATCATTCCTGAAGGTTTGTAACATCGTCACGGATACACTCTGTATATCTCTTATAATTCATTTCTTATGATGGGAAAACTTGCTTGTATTAGTTCATTGGTGATTCCATCGAAACCTGGACTTTTCCCTTTTCCTAGAGCTTGGACCATCGCATCCAGTTCGCCTCCTGTTATTTCTTCAGCTCTGATTTGCTCCACATTCACCCTTGTTCAAGTTTCCGTCCTCCCATCTCTTATTATTATTGTTGTATTTGTAAATGGGAAATGTAACGTGCTATTGAGGTTTATCTACATGGAGAGGTAGGAGTTGTGTTGTAGGTCATTGTTAGTTGGGTTTACCAACAACTTGACCCACGTGCAGGGCTTAGTAGAAGTAGTTAGTAATAGTTAGTTATTTATACTAGCAGGATCTGGATAGAGGAAGGAAGATTTGTTTTCAGTACTCCTATATGAACTGGGACATTAAAGTGAGAAGCTACAAATTTTCTGGCCCCATCGGGAATTGAACCCGGGATGACTGGGTGATGAGCGACAACACTACCATCTCTTGGTAACATTACTTCTAAACGTTTGTGCTCCATATCCCGCCAGCTTTCAGTGATCTGCTGTCCATCAGTCAACGTACTCCATATCTGTTTCGACTTCTTTTTATCCTGCGCAATTAGGTACGGTACACCCCAGATACTTTGGCGTACTCTTCAGTACATATTCCTCCCATGTTTCGGATTTATATTCCGTAATCCTTTTCTTATATACAAAGATGTGCTTTCTTGTATTCCTCTTGTTCCTTAATTGTCTCCCTCTCCTGTCTTTTCGCACGCTAATATTTTCTTCTGGCTTTCACTCTCTTTTCTTTAACATTTCTAATTCTTGCTTCCATCACGTTTCCCGATCTCTTTTGTGTACTCATTTTGGGTCCACAATCTGCTGCTACTCTTAAAACTGTTATTGAATAGTCTACTCTGTCATCTATCTCCCCACCTTCTCGATACCTTATTAAGTGTTGTCGAAATTTTCTTACATAAATTTTTTCAAATTCATTTGCGCCATTCGCATTCTTTCAGTATATATATATATATATATATATATATATATATATATATATATATATATATATNTATTCACTTCGAACAAAATTCCTTTGTGATCCGAAGTTACACCTCTGTCTAGTCTCCAGCATTGTATTTCTGTTTCCATTTCCCGTGACGTGAGTGTGAGGTCGATCACTGATTTCCCCTGTTCACTTTGGAAAGTTGCTTCTTTCCACACATTTTTTATTATTAAGCCGTATTGACTTATCATATTTTCTATCATTTTCCCATTTCCGTTCGTTAATTTATCACCTCACAATTTTGACCTCCCATTAGCATCCACGCCTAAGATTATCCTTTCTTCTCTATGAGCTTTTAGTATTTCCTCTAGCATCAGTATTTCCTTGTGGCACTTCCTTTTCCCTTTCATTTATGCACTATGTAATAATATATCGTACTGGCATGTCGTATCATACAAGTTATTAAAAATTTTGTGCAGAATTCCTGCAGTTTTAATACTTCTACGTCTTTCGTGGTTACTGCTTTAGCCGTCCATCCACCCACCATTTCCAGAACCCGAGCTGATATTTTATTATGGCAAGTTTTTCCTCGAAACTGGTTAACTCCTGAAAGTAAGTCTATATTGTGCTCCTCCATGAAGCCCATCTTTTCTCTTGATGCTGTAATTGACTTTTGTACGTTTTGCTGCCATATCTTAATTATCATTATCTGTTTATCTAATATTCTCTTAGCTGTTATGTAATCTGGACAGTTTCTATCTGTTGTCTTATGGTCATGTTGTAATCCTTTTCTTTTGCAAGTTTTGCAAACTGCTGTTCTAGTCCAATTTGTACACTACATATTTGTGGCCAGTCTCTGAACAATGACCACATGTATTTTATTTTTCTCTACATACTTCTGAAAAATGGCCGAACCGTTGGCATTGGAAACAACGTAATAGTGTATTGCGCTCACTTATCCGCTAGCTGTGCATCTCCATATAGATCCGTCCTTTTTTCATTAAGCACCTGTAAAAACCACGAATCCAGCTCTTATCTTGCCTACCTGAGGCGTCCCCTGTCATATTGCCACTTATCGAGCAGTGGTAATGAAATCAACTTGGTTTGATTGTCTTTAAGGTATTGGTCGTATATCGAAGATGTTAGATTTCCGTCATTAGTTGTGCCACGTATAATGAGCGTATCTTAATAATTCATCGTATCATCATATCCACTGACAACATCGTCTTGCAATATTCCCAAGATGTTTGAAAATCTGTATAGTTATTAATTATTTATCCACTTACCTCATTATTTGCAGTTTTCTGTGGAAAATTAGTCAAAGTCACGTAACTACGGATTCCTGTCGTGTACTTGCTATAAATTTATTTTTTATTTTGATTCTACTGTACCGAATTGCCCCAAATTTCGTAAGTACATTCAGTGAAGCTTACTCCTCTATCTGGTACTAAATATGGCGACCCGCGTGTATTTTAACCATAAATTCAAGAACAGTGGTACAGAGCTCTTAATCACACGTACGGTCACAAGCATGGCCTCTCAGTATCTGTGTACGGTGTATACAGATTCCTTTTCTGTTTTATTATCCCGTCTGTTACTACCATATGTTCGATGAACTGTCCTTTACTCCATATTAATTGTTTTATACAGTTTTTTTGTTCCATTGCTAGAATTTTATTATTTTTACAATGCTTGTATGATCTATTGGCTATTACAAATGTAAAAATTTGGTATATGGAGACATGTAATTGGCCTATACTGACTTGAAATTTTTGTATCGTCATCTTTAGCTTTCAGGTATGTTATTCCAATTGTTATTAAATCTGGCAACTCATTAGGGTTTCTCCTGGGCTTGCTAAAACCTTTAGCTAAGTGACTGTGTGTGCAAGTAAAGTATTTGTAGTAGTAGTTGTGAATTTTGTCATTGCCAGCAGCTGTTTTTTAATGGTCTCCTCAATCTCCTGTGCTGTTAGATTTTCGTATTCCATATTTTCTAGTTCACGGTTGTTGTCTTTTTTCTTCTTGATCCATAGTCCTGTCTCGTTATATTTTACTCCTTCAGACCACTTTGTCACAATAGTTTTCAATGTCCTCTTTTGTTGGTATTCAATTCCCATTGTTAATTGCATGATTTAAGCTGTTGTAGAATCGTTTTTCATTGCATGTGAGCTCATTGTTTGGCACATTTGTCTTGTTTCTTGGTATCTTTTGAGTCTCCCATTTAAAGCCACCAGTTTTTGTTTTATGGTATTGTAAACATCATTTATACTTTCATTTCGTTTATCATGTCTTCCATATTTGGTACTTTCTCTTTCTTCTATTGACATGATTGTTTAGTCTGCGGGACTCTTACCCTCCCTGTGGCCTTTTATTCTGTTTGGAAACGCAAATTGAGAATGTAAGAGCTGATCTAGTCTTC
The DNA here is from genome assembly GCA_002313205.1 of Laupala kohalensis. Classification (NCBI taxonomy): domain Eukaryota; kingdom Metazoa; phylum Arthropoda; class Insecta; order Orthoptera; family Trigonidiidae; genus Laupala; species Laupala kohalensis. The sequence goes on along the minus strand of NNCF01133301.1, from coordinate 171,720 downwards.
TCATCCATGCAGGGTTTTTTCCTTTGTGCTTTGCGATACTTTTAATTTTTTCTATTACTCTCCCTCCTATTGTTCTATTTATGGTTAGTGCTCTACAGTATATCTCCTCTAATACTATACTCTGAGTTAAGTATTGGGGTAATACTTTTTCATTAAACATTTGTGTGGTAATAATGCGTTTCTTCGATGAGTGGTGTTTTGGAAGGATTGATCTTAACTTTGGATCTGTTCCACTGTATTCAAGTGTGGCTCTTTGCATTTCTACTTTTAACTTATTTGGTTCCTCTTCTTGATTTTTCTGAGCCGCCATTTCTGATACCTCTCTATTGGTTGTTTCGTTAGTCGGTTTCTCAGGGGCAACACCTTCAATTTCTTCAATCTCATTGTCTGCATTAGATTCTGTCTCTTTTCACAAATTCGATGTAGGGGTGCTGCTTCTATATTTTAATTCTCTTTGGATCTACAATTTGTTCCGGTACATACTTATTTTTCAACATTACTCTAAACTGTCCGGCAACTTTTTGTTCAGAAATCCCCCAATTTGGGTACTTTTTTTAAATTCCTCATGCAGTTTTCTCCTAAATCCAGTTCTGTTTCTCTCCATTTCAGTTACCAAATAGGTGTGTACAATAAATCTATTCATTTGATCGGCCAATTTTGTACGCGTATTAATCGTTAGTGTACCAGGCACAGTGACCTCATTAATTTGGGAGGCGGCGTTGCTTACGGTTCGAATCTGTGGTCGTGATGTAGATTCTATTGAGCTAGCAGAGGATGTCGATACTGTAAGAATATAATAATTCTTAGTTAATATTAATATAATAATAAATTAGAACGAATAAAATATGTTCGAAAAGACGGGAGTTCGAAACTGAGTGTTTATGACTACCGCTGGGTTGGGCGACCGCTGAATAGGGATGCCTGTTTTATGGTAGGTACGGCTGCGTAGAGAGTGGTCTAAGCAGACGCGCAGATTTCGGTTGAAAGTGGGATGGGGGACAAACAAAAAGAATTCCTAAGACGCAAGCGTCGGCATCACTAAGTAAACGCCAACTGAAAAATTGCTATACGCTAGTAACAGAGCTATGGGGTTTTAAAGGACCTGGCCAAAGAACATATGTTTGGGGGATGGGGAGTAAGGAAGCCTCCCTTTTAAAAGTTTAAAAGGAGAAGAATGGTTCGGCGGTAGACTGCGGAAAACGTGGGTGGAAATACATTCGACGCACTTGTGGGAAGAGAGGCTTGGCAATTGTTTATGAGGAGGCGGCTACGATCACAGTACCGACGAGGGGATGGGAGTGTCGCAGAAGCGTGAGAAAAGATGTTGGGAAACAAGAAAGGAATGACTGTTAAAGGTTCGAGAACATTCTAAATTTACTATGTTGTGATTTTCAAAAGACGGTAAAATTGAAAATTATGGGAAAGTCGGTTGAGCGAGAAAGATCTTGTGAGGGAGGGTATTAAATCATTTTTTTCAATACCCTGAGATGAAAGTAGTTACTGGAAGCGACCAATTAAACCATTTATCATTTATTTTCTGTGTTTTATTAAAATTAGTTGTCCTTGTAGTATTGTCGGCTTATCCGATCACCCTTAGACAATTGAAGGTTTAGTTGTGTTACAATACCGACTGCCTACGACTTCCTAATCCATGACTCTCGGAGCTGCTGCTGTCCCCAACTCCAAGAGTAGATTGCACCATTCTTAATCCTCCAGGGGCAGTAGTGGTTTCCGAGGCTTGGCATCTAGTTCTCACCATATTGTTTGGTTTTTGCATTTTATACACATTTGCCAGGTGTATGCATGGAAGGGATGGCTATACAGGATAGGTATAGGTAAAGGATGAGTGAAGACTGGATTGGGAAGACAGATCGTTGTGGTATACCTTCATCCGACTCCTCCACCAGGGCCTGTCCGACTACCGTGACCCTGCCAGTAGCTACATTACCGCCGGCTTATTCCCCAGCTTCATTGGAGCACGCAAAGCCCCACCGCCCGCACGGACAGCGCTTCGTTAAGGTGGTATCCCTTGGAGGTTGTTATTATTTTCATTATTTATTAATGCTCAGCTCAAGGCTGGATAAGAAGGGATACGGGACATGCCAAGCATTCTCTTATATGATTTGATTTAGTTTTTAGAAGAACTTCCGGACAGTTCGACATGTTTCTAGGATGACAGCTTTTTGCATAGGTAGGAAAAGGTGTCGAGGAATTTTTCTAGATTTCTGAACAGGTCTGTGGGGATAATGCCAGTTGCTGAGATAATGATTGAAATTATATCAATTCTGTCAGTTTTCCTCATCCTTTCAATTTCTTCTTTTAATTTGGAATACTTGTTAACTTTTTCTGCAGCCTTTGTCAGCATACCATTGGTGTTTGATATGGCTACATCTATTATGAAAGTAGCCAGGCCTTTTTTCCTATGGAACACGAAATCGGGTCTATTATGTTCCATCGCCCTGTCCGTCAATATTGTTTTGTTAAATAGCAGGTAGAACTCTGCATTTTCCAGGACAGGACTAGGATTGAACTTGTAGTGCTGAGTCTTTACTTCGAGAAGTCCACACATCAGAGCTAGCTCCTGATGTACAATCTTGGCAACTTGGTCGTGACGTTGCAAATAATCTGTTCCGGCCAGTGCTTCGCATCCACTTACATGCTGGATAGTCTCTGACTTCAGAAAGCATCGGCGACAGCGATCGTCCTCCACTGATCCGTCTTTTATTATGTGTTTTACATAATTTTTTGTACGAATGACCTGATCTTGGATAGCCAACATGAATTCCTGCGTTTCAGGGTAAAGATCCCCCTTTTTAAGCCATGCGTTTCACGCTTCTTTGTCAACATGTGACAAACTGAGTTCTTGAGGGTGTTTACCGTGGAGGGCCATGCTTTTCCATTCAGTGATGTGGCGTGCTATCAGATGCTCATAATCATCTGTCAGATATTGTTTCTGGGATAAGTTGAGACATGTTAGATGAGTGTCGGCTTCACAGATGGCTTGGTGCATGAGAGAGTCAAATGTACCTTTCAGGAAGTACTGCCTTAGCTGTAAAACCTGCTTATTGTGTTCGACCATATATTCATCTGAAGAGCCAGAATCTTCTAAAATCTAAAGGTCCCTTGTCAGCTCTCGGGTTTTAAAGCTACCACTTTGTTAACACAAAACAAAAGCTCCAAACACGTTCACGTCTCCAGCACACAGAAAACTCTGCTAACAATTCACCAGCAAGAATAAGGAGTTCATAAAAACACGGCTTATTGTTTGTGGAAAAAATTATCTGATTCGGTGGTCTAAAAATAGTTTCGTTGTCAAGATAACTTTTTATTGGTTTGATCAATAATGCATTGAATTTACTAAATAAATTCACACTATTCAATAATGCAAATAGTTATAAATTGTTTCAGTATGGAAAAATGACCCAAAAATAAATTTAATAAAGATATAATACGTATTTCAGTCGCTTCCTGGCTCCTCGTGAACGACAGCTGACAATTCTGACAACGATCGTCATTTGTCTAAGAGTATTTGTCCTACGTACGAAGGTACCGGTCATTGGCGCGCCCTGTTGGTATAAGTGGGAGCTATTTCTCTTCAGCTGTTAACGGCGTCGACCAGAAGTCGTCAGCACGTGAATTCCCACGAGATACTGATTAAATATAATGTATCTTTTAAGCGGTAATCTCAATGTTGCAGAACTGCGCGGGTAACAGGTGCAAGACACACCTGTAAGCTGGAGTTGACTACCCGATCCAGGTGTTTATTAATCCGTTACCTGCACGATCGTTTCAAGCGTGTATTTTGGGCTATTCGTAACTCCGAATGATACTGTTCAAGTCTTCTAAGGACGTCTTTACAGTTTACATAGGTGGAATGTTGTTACATTCTTCTTTTTCAAATGTTATCCATTGTGCCTCCTTGTTATGTTCCTTCGTTATAGACCATATGGAATGCCAGTATTTCTTCATGTCTGTGATCGATGAAGCTACACTGTTGTTGGTGCAGCCAGTTTTAGTCCTTTTCTTCAAATCTTTGTAAAATGATTTCTCAATGATCGTGAATTTTGTATCCTGTTCTCTCATTGACTTAGGTATCGTTGAAGTCTCGTGCTACATACGAACAATCTTTGCTTGAGTGTGTCGAGGTATTCTGCCACATGCTGATTGGGAGAGTCATATTCAGAACGAATTCTACATATTCGTGCAATTTCCTCCACTTTCTTCTGTACACTTCTGCGAGGATGACCCGTTCTGTATTCTGTCAACCGAGCTATGTCAGCCCGCAGGGTTGTAATTCTACTCTGAAGTCTTTGCTGCCATCTTGGAAAGTGTCGTTTGGTTTCCTTTCTACATTCAAAGTGTCTTTGACTTAAAATTTTGGAGCCATTGAATCTGGCCACAGTAAGAGCTGCACAATATATAGCCTTATGCACATCAATAAAGGTGTTGCTTTCATTCAAATACGCTGGTAATATGTGCTGATTCATCACATTGACTGCTTTTGCCAGTTTACTTGAAGTGTTTTGCTTTGGGATACTGGGTCTTAATGTTGGGTCTATACCTCTATATTCAAGTAATGCGCGATCCATTCTGTCTCAGAGTGCTTATTAATCCTTCAACTTCTTCAGATGATTGTGATGCAGTGAGGTCTTCTTTTTGTACATTACTCTCTGGAAGGCTTCGTGCCTCTTACGGCAGGGAAAAATCCAGTTTCTTCACGTTGAACAGTGATCTCAGTGGCATCAGTACCAGGTAGATATTTTTCTGATTCCAGCGTTGCTTCATTTCTCATGTTAGTGAGTGTGTCGATTGGTATCAGATTGTTCCTCTTGATTACTCTTTTTTTTCTGAAAGTCTCTGGGCCGTTATTGGTACATTTGGATACTACCTAGTGAACTCATCGTACAACTTTTCTCTATATGCTGTCATGTCTGGCTCGGATTTCGTTACTCTATAGTATGTACGCATTAGGAATTCATTACCTCACTTACCCAAGTCATGCGTACACGTTTACGGCCTGCTTGAGTGGTCTCTGGCAATAGAGGGTTATTCATCCTCAGATAAACACTTGCTGCAGGTGCAGCTGGAGATGTTGGTTGGCTGCTACAAGTATCGGCAGAGTATTCTTCGGGTAACCCGGAAGGAGTTCACCTGCTCAACTCCTGTCCACCAATGGCTCGTACTGTGTCACCTCCAGCATTGGCTCCAGAGGTGCCCTGGCGCTCCCCAGGCAGCGAAATATCATAGCATTTATTTCTGGTTTTCATCGTGTTCCCACGAGCAGTAAGGGAATACAAGGTTCACTCCAATAGAGCCCCGCATATGGAAGTAAGGTTTCTTGAAAGCAAGAGTCGCCTGATCTTGCAGTTCACCATTAGAGACATCTTATCCTCCGCCATTCCACCGCCCAGCATGGTTGTTCCACTTTCGGATTGGTGATATTTATTCAAGGTTCACTCTAGATCCGTCGTGTTCTGCGTTAACAGGGTCACCTAGTGTACGAAGTGATTCTTCACCACGAACGGACAGTCTTCGATGCAGCGTCTTTAGAGTAAAGATCTTGCGTGTCTCCTCAGCTGATCCCTGGGGTTGGTGAGGGCCAGTGTCAGGTATACTCCTGTACGAAGTGGCTACCTCTCCCAACCCCTTGACCCCCTTATTATTATTATATCATTATTTAGAGAAAAATATTCCTAACATCGTTCGTATTACAAGATATTTTCAGATTGGTTGATTTTCCATTCGTCTAGTTATAGTGTTATTGTTCACCGGGCTGTCTGCTTTTTGTATATTTTACGCTGGGCCGTTGGATGAGGCCTCTGAGACAAAGGCCTCCCTTATAAATATGTACTAAAAATTTATATGCGCACCCAAAAATAAAAATAAATATTGTGGCAGAATTGAAATTTAATTGTTAATAATTATTTAAATAAATTAAAGGGCCTCGACTAGCTCTTTCTCAGGGTGCCACTAGTGAATTGGGTTCATATTGTTTATCTAAGGGAAAGAACCATACTGGTGTTCCACATACTGGAAAACGCTCCAAGACAAATTAACTCATTAACTTTAATGAACATAAATCACATACAATAAAAAGACCCTCATGCTATCCCCCAAAAGAAAACACACATAACTTCTTGCCAACGTAAACATAAAACGCATTGATATTACCGCCGAATTCGGCTTCTCTACAACAAACATGAATTTTAAACAAATTTGACTTCTTGAACAAACACTAAAATAATTTCTCTTTCAACAAATAAAATAAACACTGAATCGACAATAACTCGTTTCTTGAAAATGCTATTACATTTATGATGAATTTAAAAGATAAAATTAGGCGGTGTTCTTTCTTGATAATTGGCCCCTCTTCACGAGTCATAAATTCCAAAGATCCGCACTCGTCTTCTCGCGATAGCGCATGACGATATGTGTTGGATGCAATCAACAATCGTGAAAATACCTCATCCAGATGACCAATTAAGCACTGCAATGGTGAGTGGAGGGTGGTTTGACCCCACGGGAAGCCGGCCTGGCTCCGTTCTCAGAGCGACTCGTGGTTGGTGACGTCACTTGCAAAGGCTCGACCGGTGGTGACTTCCTCCCTCAAACTACGCGGCCTTGGTGACCTCAGGCGTAGCGCGGACCCGAACCATCATTGTTTGGCTTCAATTGCTGGTCACGGTTTCTCGGAAGAGCCCACCGAGTGAACATGTTTTCCGTACGAATTACTTCGTCTCGGATTTAGAATCTGCCACCGAAAATGCTAACCAAAAACTAAAGACTTAGCTCCGGAAAATAGCAAACTCAGAAATATCATCTGATATTATAAACTCATCAGATAACTTTGAAAATCAAACTGAGTAGTGTTTCTGCTCACGAAAACTCTACAAGTAATGTTCGGTGCTCATGAAACATCAAGTCTCGTTTGAGAAAAAATCTCTAGTGCCTCGAAACATCTCGAATTAGTGAACTGCGCGAAAATCTTCAAAGTAGTGAGCTGCGCGAACAATCTCTCAAGTCTTCACTTTGCGCGAAAAAAAAATTGTGTGTGTCAAATTTTCATTTGCCATTCCTTAAATGGACTTCATCCCTTCCTACACATCTTTTTCCACTTCCCAGGTCTTCCAATTTTAAATTTCACGTGACGAAAAGCTTCCAATACCACAACTGTTCCCCCTCCCGTGCCTAAATTCTGATTGGGAATTTTGAGTATTTTTGAACTATCTCTAACCGTTTTTTTGCAACGTTTTTTCATAACAAGTTACCACTTGCTTCTTCCCCCGGCGTGTCCTCGGTTATACGGCCGGGGTGGGTCGTTTCTCCCATTCCCTCGCTTGCCCGCAATTTCTAAACAGTAATAAATTTTCTCTTCAACAAAGAGCTCACTGCGGGTCACTGCGCCCCCGCTAGATGTGAACGTTCCCTTTGTTGCACTTTCTCAACGGTGGACTTTTAAATTTTTCGAGAGTAGGGAGGCTTTCCTCCCCCGTTCCATCGCTCGTTCTCCGAATTTAAAAAGCCTGAACGAGGATGATTTCTTCATTTTAATCATGAAATTTTTCAAATCTCACAATATATATAAATTTGATATAAACGTTGAGTATACTGTTTTAAACAAATGGTTTCAAGCCCGTGTGATGTAAAATAAAAACATTCTAAGAAAAAATATTTTGTAACGTGTTTGAAATTTCCTTAGCAATAAAAAATGTCTCTTCTTTTCACTATTGAACGTTTCTTACAATCAGAGGGAAGCATATACTTGCTACTGCAGGCCCGGGGCTTCCGATGCCTGATAGAACCAGGTCTAAATATTGTCTGATATTAAAACTTGAAACGATAAAAATGATGATACGTTCTACATTTCGTAAGTTATGTTACTTAAACAATAAAGAAATAAATTTGATTACTGACTCCAGGCTGTGTAGTTGCAATCAATATCACTGCGAGATTGTTCCACACTTTTTTGTAAAGAAAGAGCTCAGTATTGCTTCTACAATGGTGAAATGTCTCGTGCATCAACGCCCGTATTAACCCATTGTTGTCTGAAATTTCTGAGAATTTTTGCGACCGCCACGGCGGAATTAATTTCATTGCTCCAGTAGCGCATTCAATGACAATTTCTCGGGCTCCCTAAAATTATGTTTCTTTTTATTTTGCCACTTTAAAAAGGTAATAGAATTACGAATTAGAAAAATTGAATTCACCTGTATTTTGTTGAAAAACATTTTATTTATTTTAGTATGATAATTTTGAAACAATTTTATAAGTGTAAAGGAAATAAACACTTTTTACACTGCTAAGCTCTCTGATTTTTTCCCGTTTGTGCGCACACTGCATTTTCTTGAAGGTGTTGCCTTTGATGTAGAAGGAATTCTTTCAATAAGATATCCCCAAAATTTACCTTGCAAACGTAAAGGGCACTTCACAGCTTTGGATTTTCTTCCGACCGACGACCCTCCTGGAAACTAAATGGTTTGCAGAATTTGTTCAGTCAAATTAATTTGTAATTCTGAGTATTGAATATTATTTTTCGTAAGCATTTTGTGAATCACACTGCTGTTGAAGAGTGCAACATCGAACAGATAAAAGAATATATTTTTGTATCCCTTCCCATATCTCCTCATCACCGGAAAGCTCAAACTTTGGTCTTGCTTGCCCATACCACACATGTGTTTTCACTACTACATTTGGTTTCAGAACGGTCGTTGGATTGTTTTCTTTTCTCCTGTGCGATAACCTCATTGCACAAACGTCATTCCAACTCGTAACACACTGAAAAACAGTTTTTTGACTTTCTCAAATGTATAATTACCTGGAAAGTTTTGGGAAGTCAAGTTATCATCCAATATAGCTCTTAAATATTTTATTTCTCCAACAATTTTAATGTTTTCTAGTGAAATTATGAAAGTTGGGTTTCTTAGTTTTCCTTTTTATTCCAAAAACTTTTCCAAAAGTATTCTTCCTTAATATTTCTAAACTATTTTCGTTGCACCACTCATTACACATTCGTAAAGTTTCATTTATTTCCATTTCTAATTCCCTACGAGTGTTTCCTTCCACAAATATAATAACGTAATCAGCATAACCAATACACAATACTCCTTGCTGATAAATTGTAAATGATCAATTATAGATTATAGAATGGAATCTATTAATATCTATATCTATCTATATACTATAGATTTACACTATATATTATAATATATTGTATTATAGGATGGTATCTATTGATAGATTCTAAAATAGTAGACCACGATGTGATCCCACATGACTCCCCTTATTACTTTTCTCGAATTATCTCTCGTCTTCTATACCGAATGTCGTGACCTAACCTCTCATAAGTAATGCACTCCTTCAATTTTTCATTATTTTACCCCATCGAGCATTGTTAAAGACTCCTTTTATATTCATAAAAACAGCTGCCCCATACTTTTTTCGTCGATCTTTAACTCCACTTGTTAATAGGAACCGATATTGATGTTCTGAAATCTTATCTTTCTCCAAAAAATCATTAAGTCATGACAATAATTTTCTCTAATATTTTTCCAAAACAGGATAGAAGGCTTATAGACCTGTAGAAACATGCTTTTTCCACATTCTGATTTGGTATTTTTAAAATATCGTAACCATGGCAATTTTCCAAACTTTCGAAAATTATCCGTGCCTTAAGAAGAAAATTGGATGTCTCCGAAAAATCTAATTCAACTTTTGTTTCATATTATTGAATCAAAGCCAAGACATGTATTCTATTTTTTTATTTTAACACATTCACCGATACAACATCAATTATCTTTTTGAATTCATCATCTTTCCTAATATCCTCTTTTTTAATCTCACATCCACTGTGTCGGTAACAATTCTGCCATTATATCCTTCTCTGTATCTTGCCATCTGGATGACATTATCCCATCATTTTATAATGTACTCCAATTTACTTCTTTTTTATTTTCTCACTGCCCCATATACTCTTTTTTAAACTTAGCTCTAAGAGTTCTTTCCATTTTTTCTTATTATTTTTCTTAACTTTCTTCTAATGTTTTCGTAAAGCGATGTTGCTCTTGCACTATGCTTCCTCTTCCCTCACACCCTGCAGCCGTCTCCTTTCCTGACTTTTCTTCCCCTTCACTTTTGTCTCCTCCTATGTCCGCCAGATATTCCCAGTTCCTTTTACATATTTCTGTGCGGGAGCTATTATATAAGCCTTTTTAAAATGCTTAGCCGCATCTTATCTATTTATTCCATTTCACCTCATCTGAGACGCAAACGAGACATTCTTGGTGTCTCGTTGAGGACGATTTGGAGAGAAGTCTTCTACTTGAGGACGAGATAAGAAGTGGACGAGTCGAGCTAGGGACAATGAACGTTTGCAGTCGAAACCAGCTTTTGCGCCTCCCGCGCCAACGCGTGACGTCACAGTCGATCTCGTATCGATTGTCTTGCTAGTCGAGTGGACACTAGACGAACGTAAAGCTATTTGATTGTTCAGGAAAGGAAACAGAATAATGTTCCTGTGCATTTCTTGATGATTTAAGACTTGCTTATCAATACAATGTTCAGCCTCCTCTTCTCTTCCGTTTTTAACACAGGCGTAATTTTTTAATAAATCTAAGAGATTTCAGGAAATAATCCACAGAAGCTCAACTATCGAGAAATGTCACTCATTTGCATGAAAGAGTGTTGAGTCCAAAGACTATTCACTTGTCACATCGGAGCCCGTCTCGTATCGGGGACTGAGACAGTTTTCATCTCCGGCGGTGGGTCAGGATAACACAATTTTAGTTTTAGAGTAACTCGCTTGGACTGCCCTGTCATAGGTCTTGGTGAGAGTTTAAAAACATGAACTCATGCAAAATATTAATAGAATTTAATGATTTAAAGAGCCCTGAGTGGGCTAGAAAATAATCAGTTACATTACTGCCCTTCTGGGCGAATGATTACAACATTCTAATATAGCTTGCCGAAAGGGCTGCTTGCGTCGAGTACCGACAATGTTCCAAGTTGTTCATACCATCGGGGAGTTCGCTCGGTCCAAAGTTGATGACTACCCTCGTAGCCACGGTGAAGGATTCGTCGGCGACTCGTCTGGCGGCAGCGCAGCGCTCGGCCCTCGGGGTCCGTCGAGTCTCTCGTACAACGACCTGAAGAAGAAGACATTTCTGATGTGTGTCCCTTGCCTTAAGTAAGTTCGGACCGGGGGCGCGGAGTCGATGGGCGCCCTGGGCTACGCCCTGGCGATGTGGTGGAGACGCGTGTCCATAAGGATACAATACTAAGGCGTAGGTCGTGGGGACTATCCATGGAGATGGAAAAAGTTGCACACGACACTTCATTGTCGTGGAGTAGTAGATGGTCGTTGTCTATAGATTTAGATGCAACAGGGAATAAAGAGGGGGAAATGTCATATGGAGGGGACATGAGGGTGCAGCTGCGTCGGCCGTGTCATCGTTCTGTGCGTCATTTTGATTGACCACACAGAAAAACAGAGTGTCTCACCACAGATAAAAACAGGAAAGAGTGCGTATGCGGGCTACCGCCTTGTGGCTGCCACTGCGGGATACCGTCTGGAGGCCTCATTTGGGAGGACACTGACTGCATTTTAATAAATAGGGCCCGCATAGCGAGGGCTGTAAATAATCATCAACCCTTTCCAAAAGCAATGGGGTCGGGACAACCGAAGGAGGGTCCAGACGAACGGTACGAAAGGGGAGCCGTCATGTCACCTCGTGACATAACCCCCCTCGAAAGCCGGCCGGACCCACGGCCGGTCGTAAGTCGGAGATCTATGGAACATGTGGACCCCGACGTACAACAAGATACGCGTAGCGCATTAAAAGCTAAGCTGAAAGTAAAACAAACCAAACAACAATAAACACAGACATGCAAAAAAGGGTAAACCCCCCCCAAAAAATGAAAACGTAAGCACAGGGGAAAATCAAAGTACTGAATACATAGTAATGAATAATTAAAATTGACAGTACTGGATACATAGTAATGAATAATTAAAATTGACTACTGGATACATGGTAATGAATAATTAAAATTGACAGTACTGGATACATAGTACGTGTCACCAACCGTTAGACGTGAAATAAAATACCATACAAGAAAAACCAGAGATATGAGTCAGTCACTTAAACACAATACAAACAATATTGACAAATAATCAAGATACAAGTAGAATATAACAATACACGGATAATATGACAATACAAAGTAGAATATGACAATACAAACTATAATATGACAATACAAAGTATAATATGACACTGACAGAAAGTCAGATGTCCTCAAAAGACATGAATATTACATGTAAACATGCAAATGGGTATATAATATGCAAAGTATATATAATATGCAAACATTCATAATGAAAGTGAAATAGATACTTCGGAATATTGAAAGATTCCTCTGTACTCATTCTGGATAAAGTACCTGTCGTAGCAGGCAATGAGCACACGAGTCTAAGGGCCATTCAGTCTGAAAGTTCATTTACTTCGTGGCGTAATCACTCGATGGACGAGGGGGAAATACACATTCCCCACCATCGGACTGCGCAGAGCATACTGTAGTGTCGCGGCGGGAGATGTAGCTAAAATCCCCGCAGTTCTTGCAGAAGTAGGATTCGTGGAGTTATCCATAGGGAACCAGGTAAGTCAGCCAAGGTCCCTGTTGGATGCACACCAACCGCTTCGCTAGGCGGCAGCTGGCGTCGAAAACGCAGTAACCATGGAACTCCCCGATCCTAGGAAACTCCGCAAGCTCGTTGTGGCACGCAATACATGACATGGGCATGATATTAATGCTTAACAGAATAAAAGAGGAGAGATTACGAGATAAATGAGATAAACAGAAACAGATGAAAGTAAAGGTAATAACTCAACCACATAGGGTGAAGGTAGGGGAAGGGCCGCAGCGCCAAGCGGCGGCGGAGGATAGAAGGGAAGGAAGGAGACGAGATAAAAAGATGAACGAGAAAGGGTCGGGGGTGAAGGGATCAAGGGAGATCACCGAGGATGTCAGGAAGCACCTGACCGGGGGGAAGGTATACCGTCTCGATTAGGAGGGGGTGCGCTGGGTAACCCCGATCTCCGCGAGGCGCCGACGCTCGTCCAGGCGGAAGCGGCGGCGCACCGCTCGGGATGCGCTGGGGGACGGCCGCAAGACTGGGCGGCTCACGACCGCCTCCGAGGGGTTGTACGTGCCCTCGTCCACATTGTCCCAGCACTCCTCTCTGGGAGGCTGGACTGCTGCTGGTCGCTCGGTGGCCTGGGCGTCCGCCAGCGGGATTTCCAGGCCGGGCGGCCACGCCGCGTGGTACGTGACGTCGCGTGGTACGTCCGAGCGGTCTGGGCACTCTGCGAGGTGTCGGAGCGCGGCTGAGCACGGGCCCCGATGGTCCGGGTTGTACGGGCACTCATAGTAGCCCTCACCGTACTGACGGGCGCACGCAATGAGGTGCGCTAAGTAGCGCGGCGGCAGCACGAGGTGCCCACGATTGTAGGGGCACCGAACAAACTCTACCTCTGAATAGCAGGAAACCAACACAACAACGAATATTAGGGTAATCCTCCATAAGCACGAGATTCCATCGGACCGAACGGCACCGAGGGGTGGTTCGCATGCTTCTTTAGCGTTCATGGAGATGAGAGAAGAATACAGTTGAGTAAAAATATTCAGAACTAGAAACACGTAATGATTCTAGGGTGAGAAATACAGTACAAGGAAGGTGGATTATCCAAGTGATAATCACGCTACACAAACGCAATCTAAGTGTACAAATTCTCGAGCAAAATAAAGATTGGTTTTCACATTGAACAGAATAATATCTCGTGAAGATCATGAATGGGAAATCATATTGAGTTGAATATCAGATGCTGCAATGAGCATTTGACATGCACCACTCGTTACAGACGAATATAATAGCGTAAAAGTGTTAGTTTGTTTGTGAAATTGTAACTGGCAACCAGATGTGACGAAGTAGGACCATTGTTAAGGTCGTATATTATCATATATATGAGGAGGCTGAGGCAGGGGATCGCGTCTGAAACACAACCGAGCTGACGTGAAACTACCCCCAGACGAGGGTAATTCTGATGGGGTCTCATATCCGTCGTTTTTCTCCCGTTTCCATCGGGGAATCGTTTTTGGCCTGCAATCATAGATCGCCCACCCCAAATACTAAAGAAGTGGCACGTGGGCCACCAAAGCAATATAACCCAAAACAATGGTCGCCCAAAGTGGAAGAAGTCCCCGAGGAAGTGGGTTGTGAGGTTCCTCGGGCGTGGTGATCTTAATATCTTCCGAGAATGTAGGGAAATATTGATATTTATATGGGGGAGGAATAACTGCAGGTGAGACGTCCAGGTAGCCGGAAGTTCGCGTAACAACGTAGGCGTGGTATTTTTAGAAAAACACGGCACTTTAGAGGGGATTAATATATATCTCTGATGCGTCACATTACATGCGCATCCAACCCGTAATCTAAACGCTCCATTAGCGCGTGCGGTCTCAATTTTGGTTTTGGAATGGGGACACTGAACGACAAGCGGACTACTGATATGAGCTATCGCGTACGAGGTGGATGACTAAGCTTGCACTACCGGTGCTCCTACGTGCGTCTGGCACGAGAACCTTCATGACTCAGCGATTGCGCGATCAACTCCTCCCGAGAGGAGTAGCTGTAAGCAGCGCAGCTCGGCTGACGACATCTGCGGTGCCGGATGTAATTTACAGAGGCTCCGAGTGAAGGTATCGCAAGAAAGTGTTCGAACAGCTCCGCGAGGAAAGTAAGCAATGTCCCGGGCCTGAATATTAAGTGCACATGTTTGGTTATTCCACGCGTAGGGCGTGGGGAGGAAGCGAAACGTGCGGTGGTCAGTTAATGAAGTACGAAGATTAGGAACGTAAGCAACGAGTAAGATGTGCGTGGCTGTAAAAACAGTCGAAGAGAGCATGCGAATAGTATCGAAGTCAGTCCTCTAGGGGGACCGCGAGCTGATAACCGGTCTCTCTTAGGTGACGGGCCAGCCGTTGGAGCGACTCCCTTAAGGTTTCAGGCGCAATAGGCTGAAGTTTTCATACTTGACATGAACTAAGCCACGCATGATTTGCAATAAAATTAACAAAAATGCACTAGTGTTCCCAGCGGCGCGTAACGCTGATTCGGAAAAGTGGGGAGTGTGAACCCCCGTTAGGTTTACCCAGTGTTCGTTGGAAAACCTCGCTTTTACTTCTTGCCCGAGGACACTGCTATTAACTGGTGAATACAAATATCTTAATTGATTATTCTGCCCAAGTGAACTCACATCTTGGAAAAAATATGGAGTTCGCCACCCGCCCTGGGTCACTTGCTGAAACCACATGTCTCTACTTCGGAGGTCTTCCTCCATAAGCTGACACGCTCTATGTGAGCACAACACCTGACGTTTCCCTAAGTCTAAGAAGGACTGAGGAATAGCCGGAATCCAAAAAACCAAGGGAAAAGTATCATCATACAAAGACACAGGGGAGAGTGGGAGAAACTCTACACCACTTGTTATAATAGTAGCTGGGGCGTGAGAAGGCGAATCGGACCAAACTTCGCTTGTACCTAAATATGATTCGAATGTCTCAGTTGGTCTAGTGACCATGTCAGAACTCAACAATCCAATTAGGACTAAACCAGACCACCTTCTGCAGAGGCTGGCGGTGGGCGAGCGACCCATAGTCGCAACGGTGGGGCGTTCTCGCCAAGCACGGGTAAAAGAATGCTCAATTCCTTGCCCCGTGCTTTCAACTCCGGAGTTTTCTCCCCATAAGACTATATAAAAAAATAAAATAAAACGGAAAATAAGATCTTCCTTATCCAAAAGGATTCGCCTTTGACATAAGGCAACGGACGCTCCCAACACTTCAGACGGATCTCAACGTGTATCTGGGCCGTAAGCAGGTATCACTCGACCTGCACTCAGGAAGTAATAAAAACCACGGCGGTTTCGTATTTTATTACGTTTAAATTCCCAGAAGCAACGTAATAATTTCACCTAAAAATGGATCAGACATGGTCCCAGAATAATTTTCATAACCGCCGCGTGTCCGATTCGGCTTCTACAACGCGAAACTAAGGAAAATGAAATATTTATATGCAAGTGACTGCGTCAGTGCGGTTCTCAATTCTCACCGCGGGCTTAGGGGTAACGAGCAGAGATTCCCCTTCTGTTGTGAGTTGCACAGGACGAAGAACGCCGTCTCGGGTATATAAGTAGTCACTTTTTGTGGCGAATTCCCGCAAAGCCGCAGTGGTGACGTCAGAATGAGTCTGGCGCGTGTTGTTCGTGTGGTGACGTCGAGACCTCACGCCGACTAGTCGATGACTGAAAATAAGCTGGGCCGACCGGATAGTCTTCCAGATCAGCCAGACGGCGAGTACTGCAACAGCCACGATAAATATTCTCGCTAATATGTCACTTAAGATCGTTTGTGCCTCCCCTTCAGCGTTCACAGCAGGGAGGAATTTTGCAATAAACAATGGGTGCATTTTTACAGCTAAATACCCAACTGTTAACGTCAGAGCTAAATTCCATAATAAATATAAATTGATTCCTAAGTCGGAACGATCCAGTACCGTGCTTACGAGTGTTTGCCTTCGAATCCAGTTGATTTGGGCTGCCGGCGACGTGATATTCAGATGTGCAGCGAGAGTCCAATTTTGCTTCAAACAGTCAGAAAGTTTCTGAACAGCTGGATTCAAGTGAAATTTGAATGGACCAAGACTCAGACTGTCTAAGTGAGTCCACGCCGCGGGTATCACCCTCACCACGCTAACAGGTGCCTGGATAATGTCACATGGAAACTGCCTGGGAATCACTGTACGTTCACCTACCCATAATTCGCAAGCGCAGGGAATATTTACAAGGAGGGCCCCCGGAAGTCCGGTGGGTTGTCTTGCTATTTGCAAATCTGATCCATCGCATTTTACAGCGAGGGGGTATTGGGGTTGAGTAAGTACCAGGTTATAGTTCACCGATTCTCATACCTGTGCTTGCCTGACAGCGTAATAAACAATGCTTAGCGATAGCTGAAACCGACATATTGGTGACCATTTCTTCGGCACACGTCGAACCGAAGACCACAGCGGACGAGAACCTAGGGACGAAGCAAAGCTGCGACTCCCGTGGCTCGCAGTCAGCCAGGTTGGTTCCCGTAATTACCCTAGACTCATTCCTTCGCCTCGCCAGCATGGCGGGCTCGTGGAATAGCTAACGCGTTTCACCTTCCCATGCGAAGGGCAGGGGTACGAATTCGAATAATTCCCAATCTTGACCTAATTGTTGCAATGGTACTTTAATTTTGACTAAAATATTTTCTTTCGAAAGTAAGCCAAAAGTAATTTATAATACACAGCGATGTCCTCCGAAGCTATGGCTAGTTCGAAATTTTTCCTTGAAGCATTATGCCTAATTGTCGCACATGGCCTTGTAAGACCGACGCGGGAATAATAGCGGCGGGATGAGATGTCGGCGACACTGGGTGAGGATATCTAAGTGTTTAATGGTGTCCACAAACCGAAACTGTCGAAATATTGATCTTTGTAATTGCTCCACTATCACATTTTCAGCGGTCCACAGGGCATGCATTCCCATTTGTACGCTGGTGATATACTTCTTCGCAACGTTTTGTACCAAGTGGAGTTGATCTTTCAATATATTAAGAGCTACTCTGTTGTCATGCTCGTAGTTTCGCAAATTTTGAGTAAGGTTTACTAAGAAGCCGTGTTCCGTATGCAGAAGCTCTTCGAGCTGTCGCGACTCACCCTCAATTTGTTTTTTGGTAGCTTTTAATCTATGATATTGCCGAGCTGAAACAACTCCGCAGCACCAATGCAAGAAATCTTCTAAAACATCGAGAGATCGCTTATCTCGAATCTGCGGGGTTGTCTGAACCTCGAAGACTAAGATGTTTTCAAATTTATCTCGTTCTGATGAGAATAGCGAATCTGCAACGTCGAGGGTCCCTTTTATTTCATGAGCCTGCAGAAATGATGTCTTCCTGGCTTGCAACATTGCGAACCGAGTATGCAAATACCAGAAGTATTCGAGCATTCTTTAATAGCCCATGGATGAATGGGTTCGGAATTTGGGTTCGCTCGCTTTGTTCTATTTCTTCCCTTTCGGGTATTGCAAGTCCTGGTTGTCACAGCACTGAGAAAGTTAAGGGGATCGAGGATTCATAAAGTATCGATGGCGGTGCAGGGAGCCAATAAGCGCCTGTGATAACTCGAATAGTCGGTGTGTGCGCTGAATGTGCATGGCTGCACGCCACCAGAAGTAAAAGAAACTGAAAAAATTTAATTTCGAAAAAATCGTTAAATACTATAAACTTTTTCTTAAAAATCCTGGTTTTGTTAGTCAGGCATTTTTCATGAAGAATTCAGCAGGTTAGAACCACCAATTTTGGCGTAAACACGTATTTATATATATTTTATTTGTTAGATATTTATCTGGTTATTTGGTTATTTATATTTTTTCTTCATTAATCTATTTACTTTCTTATTTATTTATTAGTTTTTTTGTTTTAAATTAGGTTAATACATGCTGTTAATATTCTAATTACTAATTTTAAATTAATATATTCGTCCTTTGACGTGGTTATATTTCATGCACAAGACATGCTATGGAATCTTAGCAATGACTCATTTTTCAATGTTTTACAATTATCCACCTCGTTACATTTCACTGTAAATGTATCCTAAAATATCCAGCTACTTCAATTAATCCTTACGCGAGCCAAGCGTACATTTCTTATTCACACGTGATCGCTACCCCGCCTACTGGGAATAACTAGGGGGAACAGCGCACCTACTGGCAGTGGGCTCCCTTTTACGGGGGACTCCCCTACCCCCAAGCACTCCTGCGCGCTGTATCACGTGTGTGCTTCCTGAGATTTCTATCTTACTGTCTAATGGACTCCCCGTCTCTTATTAGACAGCCAACAGGGCGCACCGATTCATTGGTTATCTGAATCGTCATTCGAGTGAGACTGTCCGCCTCTCTTGTGATATAGAGCCAATCGCTCAACGTGCACGATTTCCGTCAATTCGCGTCCGCGTCTCCTGTTGATTCTATAATTCACCGGTGAAATCTGTCCAATAATTTGATATGGACCCCTATATTTGTGGGTCAACTTATTACACACCCCGACCTTACGGGATGGGTCAAAAATCAATACCAAGTCTCCCTCTTGGAAATTGACATTTCTGCGGTGCGCGTCGTAGCGTCTTTTATCACGAGCTGCCTGCTTCGCGAGGCCAGCGACCTCTGGCGTCTTCTATCGCGCTCTTAATCGCACACACTTCCTTCTCATCGCCCGGCGCGGCCTTGCTCGCTATATCCGGGGGAGGGCGGCCTCCGCCGGAAGGACCGGCTGCCGTGCATTGATAAGTTCAAAGGGCGAGAACCCTGTACTCTCTTGTCTCGCCGTGTTATAAGCAAAAACAACAAAAGGCAGATATACGTCCCAGTCGTTTTAATGGGTCGACGTGAAGTGAGTGAGCATTGAAACTATTGTTCCATTCAATCGCTCACACGCTCCGCTTACCTGCGGGCGGTAGCTCGTTGTGTATGACTGTCTTCCGCCGAGCGTGGCGACTATCTCTGTCACTAAAGATGATCTGTACACCTGCTCTCTATCACTCAAAATTTCCTTCGGCACTCCGTGTCTCATAAATACTTGGTTAACTAAAAATTTGGCCACTTGGGGCGCTGTTCCCACCCGCAAGGCCTGAGTTTCGCACCACCTAGTTGCGTAATCAATACAAACTGAAATCCATTTTTTCCCTGACTTCGTGCGGGGCAGGGGGCCAACGAGATCCGTTCCTACCCGTGAAAAGGGTTCACCGATTTTGAGGGGAATCAGTTCATCGGTTGGTCTCTGGTTAATCACCCCCTTCCGCATCTGGCAACTTCGACAAGTGCGTACATAGGTACGTACGTCTTTATACAATCCGAACCAAAAATATCAGCAACTAATTTTATCTAATGTCTGTGCGTACCCTAGATGTCCGTGCATCGGATCATCATGGTGCTGCGCTAATATTTCGTGCTTCAAGTGGTCTGGAATCACTATCAAATACGGAAGCCCGCGATTTTTCGTATTTTTATAATACAAGACGTCCGACTGCAGCTGAAAGTTTTTCGCCTGTTTTCGTTCTGCAGCGCTTCCTTCCAGAGAATTTAAGACGAGCGTCCGTAATTTACAAATACTTGGGTCTTTCTGTTGCTCAACTGTCCATTCTTCTGCAACGAGCATGTAAGTTGGCAAGTCAGCGTCATCTTCGTTATTTCCAGTGGCGGGCAGAGGATCTCTACTCAAAAAATCCGCATCTGCATGCAATTTGCCACTTTTATATTTTATTTCATAATCAAAATCTTCTAACTTAAGAGCCCAACGCGCTAATCTTCCGTTTGGGTCCTTAATTTTCTTTAAATAACATAAAGCGTGATGGTCAGTAACAATTGTGACCTTCTCTCCCCAAAAAGCGGACGAAAGTGTTTGAACGCTACATAGCGGCTAACATTTCTTTCTCACTGATAGTGTAATTAATCTCAGCGCCTCTGAGTGTTCTGGACACGTAGGGGACGGGATGGAACGCTCCGTCCCGCTCCTGCAATAACACTCCGCCGATGCCAAAGTTCGAAGCATCGACGTGGAGTTCTGTCTTATCACCTCGGCGAAAATGCACGAGTACTGGCGCAGTAGTCAGTTTTGTTTTTAATAGATCGAAAGTTTGTTGCTCGCGCTCCGCCCACACAAAAGGAACATCTTTCGTTATCAGGTGTTACAGCGGCGCGGCTATCCGAGATTAATTCTCGACGAACTTTCTATAATAATTTGTTAATCCCAAAAATCTCTGTATTTGCTTAACTGTACATGGTGCGCGCACGTCCTTGACTGCACGTAACTTCTTCTCATCGGGGCGTACCCCATTTTTATTGACCACAAATCCAAGCATATGGATTTCTTGTACTGCGAATAAACATTTTTCTGATTTAAGACGTAGTCCGGCTTCGCGTATTCTGCCTAGTAGGCGGACGAGAGTATCTAAATACTTTTCAAAAGTTTTTCCGTAAATAATTATATCATCAATATAACTCATCGCACCCTTGTATCTCAGATCGCTTAACAGTCTGTCCGCGAGCAATTGATAGCAGGCGGGAGTCGTCTTGAGTCCAAATGGCATTTTCTTGAATTGAAATAACCCTTCGGAACTAATAAAAGCAGTTTTTGGTCGATTTGCCTCTCTTATTGCTACCTGCAAATAGGAAGAAAGCATATTTAACGAACCAAAATATCGAGCTTCTCCGAGATAACTCATTATATCTCCAATAACAGGAAGAGGATATCTCCATCCCTCTGTCTCCGCGTTGAGCTTGCGATAATCAACACAAAACCGAATACTATTGTCCTTTTTCGTAACTAGTACAACTGGACTGGCCCACGGTGAGAACGATGGTTCAATTATATCATGTGCGAGCATCTCTTGAACCTGCTCCCTGATAATATCCTTTTGAGCATGTGAGACGCGCCAAGGCATCTGTTTAATTGGAACGGCGTTTCCTGTATTTATTTCCAATTCAGCCCACGTAGTGAACCCGAGTTCTGCCATTGACGCCGCAAAACAATCTCTATACGATTCTAGCAAGTCCGTGAGACTTTTCTTTTGTTCAAAGGTGAGGTCGGTACCCATGGAGAACGTGATTTCCGTATCTCCACTGTCCCACCCCTGACAAGGGGTATTATCCATTATATTAATTGTTCCCAGAGTCATTCCAGCGAATAAAGAAACATTAGAATTTGTTAAATTTTTTATCAAAAATTTACTCAATACTTGATCCCCAGACGCAGTTCGCGTGATAAGATCTAAGTGTTTGTGTTGAAACATTTTTTCCGTTAGAACGGATGACAGCCATTGCATTGAGAAGGGACCCAGAGAGCGTATTTCAACCTCTCTTTCATCGTAAGGAGAAATTCTATTGTCCTTCACAAGGATTTATTTTTAACCCTGGTTCTGGGTGAGCTATTTCCACCACATTAATGCGAGATAT
Organism: Laupala kohalensis; assembly: GCA_002313205.1. NCBI lineage: Eukaryota > Metazoa > Arthropoda > Insecta > Orthoptera > Trigonidiidae > Laupala > Laupala kohalensis. Next base: position 149,635 of record NNCF01133301.1, on the reverse strand, counting down.
TTGCCATGAATGTGCGTCACTTAACGGGAGAACGTATTTATCGTTCTTCCATGTGAATTACAAAATATTATCGCCAAAATCTACAGAGGCATCGTGTTCCCTTAAAAATGGCGAGCCGAGAATAGTTGAAATATTGCAATCTGAAATAACATTAAATAACACGGAAAGACAAGCATCTTGGAACTGTACTTCGAGAGAAACCGTTCCTAGAATCAGTAATTCACTATCATCGAGAGTTTTTGCTCGGTGAGAGGCTGGCAGTAATTCAAAGCACAGCGACTCTGCTACTTTCTCAGATAAAATATTTATTGAGTTCCCTGTGTCGAGAACAAATATAATGGATATTCCCTGAATTTCTCCTACTACGGACGGGAGGCCGGACGCTGCGCCCGCTCGCGCAACCCGTTTTTTTCGTGCGTCGGGCGCGTGTCCTTCCTCCACACACCTTCCTCCACTCGCCATTCACGCACATTCATTTCCACCTCAGTTGTTGCTATCGTTATGTCTATTATTGAATTGCCCATTTCGCTTTGAAATTTTGCTATGTTCCCGTTATTCTTTATAGCTAATCCATAATTAAATATTAGTGTCTCCATCAAATTTTCATTTCCACACGTCTTATTTTATCCCAAAAAAGGCGATCTACCATTCACATCCATACATATTACTATTTTCTCTCCTTTATATGTTGCTAGCATTTTTTCGATTAACCGTATTTCCTCTCTACACTTCTCTTTCTCTCTTAAGTACGCATTTACTAGTATTACATCTCTCTGCCTTTGTCGTACAAAACATGTTGTGACATACTTCGTACAATACTCCTTAAGTTTTAAGACCTCAAGTTCATTGTTTATCACTACTAAAGCTGCCCAACCACCTTCTTCCTCAATCATTCGAGCTGTTAGTTTGATGTGGCAACTTTTCCCATTATATGGTAACTCTCTTGGAGACGTGCTACATCTATGGAGTGTTCCTCCACGTATTTATTTTTTTCTCGTGATGCTATAATTGATCTCTGTATATTCTGCTGCCATATTTTAAGCTCCATAATCTGTCTGTTGAAATAGTATAGTCTTTGCTGCTACATATTCCGGGCATGCATTATCTGTTACCTTATGGCTACAATTTGGTCCCTTTCGTTTACAATTGATACAAAGTGCTTTCTGGTTTTTATTTGAAAAAATTATATCTATGACCTACCGTTGTGCAATGGCCACATATATGTTTTCTCTCGACAGGCTGCGGCCTGTTGCTCATATCTATGGCATCGATAGCATCTCATTGGTGTGTTGCAATTCGTGACACGTAAGCTTTCTAATCCAATGTATACTCTCCCTTTTGTTGTTAATCTACTATAATAATTTGAATTCAAATCTATTAAACGAGCAACTCAAGGTTCCCCTTTTCGTATCGTTGTTACCTCTTTACTTGTCGCTAGAAATTCATCTCTTGTTTTCTCATCCGTAAAGTTCTGTTCATATATTGTTTCTAGTAAACCTCCATCTTTAACCACCTCGCTCCTTAGCGCATGAATTTGTAGTATTGGTCGTCGTATCCGAGGTCGTTGTATTGTAATATTCTCTTCTTTCTGAAAAGCCTTCTCCAACTTTTCAGCTTCCTTTTCCGTCTCACCAATTATCACCTAAGTTCGATCTTTCTTTTCACGCCTTTATATTGACAGTTAAAGTTTATATTGACAGTACACAGAAGAAGCATTGATCGAACTATTGAACTATGCCATTTAGAACATGTAGATCACTAATAGTACACTTGAAATCATTAAAATCTCAGATGTAAATAGCACCCCATTGTATTCTCTAGCAAGGCCGCCTGTAATTCTCCTTACACTGTAGTACCATCTTCCTCCGATTTTATCATTGATGAATGTTTGGTAAGGTTTCTTCACTATATCCATTCTGCAAGTATTTCGTATCGCCTCCGTATTGTTCATGTACATAGCTGTATTGCAGGTGATTCTGAAGTCTGTTAATGCAGGAAAGACTGGTGCGCACAGGTATGTGTTTTTCACACTGGTTAAATATTTTTTGGGCAAAAGAAGGAATTCCGTGCAGTTGTGGTTCACGGCTAGGAACGGGGTTTTGGGGGTTAATAGAACGTCTCGCTCGTTCTGTATGAGCGCCTCTGGTTATCGTTTCACTTCATACAGCTGGTACATAGTCATTTTTAATATTGGCAAGATAGCGATTATTGATGATTGTTTTTAGACGTTACGATGTGTGCGCGCACTGACCCGTAGAATACTCCATACGGTGAGATAATAGTTTTGAGTTTTCACCGAGTTTCCGGGTTACATTATGAATGAACGTAGATAACGATGCGGAGAAAGGATTAGAGGTGTAAGATAACCAATTTCGGCCACGGAAATTTTTCGTGACGTCTATATAATGTTCATTAGCGTCTACAGATGCCTTTCCATAGCGGATGTATGTTGTTTGGAAGTGTCCGAATACGATATCTGCCTCTTCATACATCTGTGATAGACGGTTAATAATGTGACGGTTGTTTTCCATATTTTGTTTCAACTCATGTAGCGCCTTCAGAGTTTCCGAGAGCGTGTCGTTATGTCTAACCAGTGTTTGAGAAACGTTAGCTAAAAACGTAAATTTGGTGTTTAATGAATTTTGCGTTTCTGAACGAACTGTTTCGATTTTATTTTCTAAATGTTTAATCTGGTCATTCGTCGATGTTGCGAACAGCCAGAGAAGACCCTGTCGTACAGCATCGATGAGACCTCTTTTTTGTCTTGTAGATATTTCATATTGTAATTCGGAAAATGAATTTTCTTGACAAATAAGATATTACTCCGTTGGCAAAGTCGTTGGGATGTGGCAGAAGAAGGAAGAAAACTATATGCCTATGCAGGGTGATTCAGAATTCCTATTACATTGTTATAGGTGTTGTAGATGGGACCGAGAACACCAATAATTGGTAATAAACCCATGTCTGGAAATAAGCGATTTTGGAAGATAAACGACTTTGAACTATGGAAGGCAATGCACATTGACAGAGAACGGTATCTCGTGTCACGTGATGTCTTGTGTGACGTCACATCACGTGTCATCAGAACAATCCAATGAATTGTTGCGCGTGCACATCAGGTGCCACTGAGCGTTCGAGAAAGACGGTGCATTACAAATGGCGGAGTACACATTTTCCGAGTACACCGACATGTTGCTCATCTACGGTGAAAGTGGACAAAATGGTTGATTAGCGCAACGCGTGTATCACGAACGATTTCTGGGTCGTGCCCGACCATCACATGCCATTTTGCAAGATTGGAACAACGACTTCGGGAAACCGTCACCTTCAATGCTAATAGAGCCGAATGTGGTCGGGACCGGACGCGCTGCACTATTGACGTGGAAGATAAAGTCCTCAAACTAGTCGACCACAACCCGTTTTCGAGTACCCATAAAATCGCAGCTGCTGTGGATGTATCCCAGAGCAGCGTCTAGCGAATTCTCCATGAACAGCAACTTCACCCATACCACCTCCAGGGGGTGCAGGCATTGGGTTCATCTGATTTTGCACCACGTGCTGATTACTGCGCGGGGTTCCTAAACTGTTGTGTCGACGTTCCAGACTTTCCTCTGATAATTTTTTCACAGATGAAGCGCATTTCACAAACGAAGGTCTGCTCAACCGTCGTAACAGTCACGTTTGGGATGAAAACCTTCATACCACACATACCCATCGATTTCAACATCGTTTCGGTATTAATGTGTGGGCTGGTATTATCAATGGACATCTGATTTGCCCGTGTATTCTACCGCCCCGTCTAACGGGTAACAGCTAATTGACCTTCCTGCAAGACGTACTGGTGCAGCATTTGGAGACTGTGTCATTTCATATCCGTCGGACGATGTGATTCCAGCATGATGGCGCGCCCACCCAATTTTCACGCCGTCAGTACTTTCACCAAACATTCGCGGACAGGTGGATAGGTCACGGTGGACCGATTCGTTGGCCACCACAATCGCCTGATTTAACACCTCTGGACTTCTTCCTATGGGGCTACTTGAAGCGTATTATGAACTTGTTTGTCCGGGTAAACCGCGTCATTAGATCAAACTACCAACGTTTCGGCCATCGTGCTGTGACCTTCAGGGCAATAGAGTCGTACAGACCTAAGTCGCTGTCGTACTCTGCGAGGTTGAACGTATCACGCGTCAGTTATATGGGTTCGGTAGGGGGGTACAATACTGATTGGCTGAGTGCGGCCCTTATTCTCTCTTCCACAGTTCGTCTGGTTTTCCCTATATATTCGCGACCGCAATTACAAGGTATGGAATAAATACCAGACGACGCTAGATGGAGTAACTTGTCTTTAACTTTGACAAGTGAGTTGCCCAACTTTTCAGGGGCGCTGTAGACGCCATGCGATCGAATAAGGACATGACTTTAATTCTGACGGCATCTGTATTATTACTAATGAGGATCGTTGGTGGTCTTGACGGATCAAAGAAGCCATAGAGATTGCCAGAACACCGAACAATCTTAATGTTGATCATGGCTTGATCCTGTTCAGCGCCTGGAGCTGGGCACTAACTTTCCCTGAGTGCTCCATCGCGCTCGGGCGCCAAGCGCAGAATGGCAGTACACCCGCCCTACCCGTTCCCGTTCCGCCCCGCGCTGATTGGTCGCCGCGCTCGGCCAATCAGGATGATACCCTACAACCGAACCTATATAACCGACGCGTGACTCGTTCGACCTCGCAGAGTACGACAGCGACTTAGGTCTGTATGACTCTGACATTGCCCTGATGATGGCCAAAACGTTGGTTGTTTTATTTACTAAGACGCCATTTGTCCCGGACAAACAAGTTCACACTGACTCCGGCCGCGGAAGCCTACGTTAATATGAAGAGTATTATTTACGACACCCCTGAGGAGTCACAGGACGATCTCCATGCCCGTGTAATGGCGGGAGCGGTCATTCAGGACACTCCAGGGCTTTTGTGTATGTGAACATTGTTCGCAGGTACATTTTGTGCAACGAAACTCATTGTCGCTTTTTCGAGCGCATGTTGTAGTTCACGCAGGTAGGAGTTGGTTGATGCACGTGCAGCGTATCCTTTGACGTCATTTCATAGTCGTTTATCTTCCAAACGACGCACTTCCGGACATGGGTTTATTACCAAATATAGCTATTCTGAGTCCCCTCTGCGACACCTACAACTGTGTAATAGCGATTCTGAATCATTCTGAATACCACAGGTTAAATATACAATACCAACAAATAATGGTTTCAACGAGATACTTAATTGAAATAATTACTAGTCATGGAGGTTTCGCGAAGCACTTACATTGGTTAAAACTAACAAATACTTCAATGTGTAAGTGTGGGGAAGGGGAAGAGGATGAATGTATTGCTCTATATGACTATATATAATGACAAGGAAAGGGGTGATCAACTAAGATTCCTTAAATAAAATGGGGTACCCAGATGGAAAATGCTCTTTATTGTTAAGAAAGGAAGACGTGTGCCAGGAATTTCAAGAAAAAATTACGAAGATAATGTGTATTAAGAAAATAATAAAATGGAATAGATAATAGAGGGTGCCCGCCTCGTCGTGGTAGGAACGGGGATGTGAAACAAGAACCCCAAATAGGCACAAAATAGATCATATACATCAAAGGAAGACTAATAGTAACAAAAACAAGGGCAAACAGAAACATAGATAAAGAGACAAGGAGTGAAACCCGGGTAATATCTTTGTGATACGGAACTGGGAGAATGCAATTAAATAAAATTAAAAAAATTGTTTCTATACGGTTTTAAAGGAATATTCTTATTTCTAACAATTTTTACATTTAATATGGAGCATGAAGCTCCCGAGTCTGCCAAGAGATGAAACTTTAATACGAATAATCCTATTTCAACTGACAATCCGCTCCCAGACGAGACTGCTAAAAGTACTGACTCCCCACGCTCTTCTGGGCGGGGTTGGGCATATTTTTCTTCTCTTCTGGACTATCAATGGGAATTGTTCTGGTAGAAATTACACGTCACTTTGTTTTGTCGGTTATTCGTCTGCCGGAAACGATCAGGTAGTCTACTGCTTTGTTGTGGGACCGCGGCGTGACTATAGTAGCGAATCCAGTGGAATTTGCAATATGCGACGCTGAATATTCCTGCATCATCATGTCCTCGACGTGTGCCAGTTCTTCTGTATGTAAAATATTTTCAGGTTTTTGAACTAAAACGAACTACTGATCTGCTCATGCAGGCCAGCGAGGAACGTCGCTAGTATGTACTGTTGGAATGTGGCTGCCATAGCGACTGTCTCTTCAGAAGCGTAATCTGATTTTAGCTTACGGCAGATACCTCGTAACCTCTTAGAACATTCAGCTACGGATGTTAACGGTCCTTGATTTACAATTTTTGTAAATTCTCGAAATTTTGGATGAAATGTTTTCTCTTGTGTATCCATCGAAGCCGGCGCATGATTCAGTGATATTTTGTATAAAATCATTAGTTATACCAATTTTACGTAGTCTAGTTGTGGTCAAAGTTTCCGCTTCGGGCCAAGCGTTAATTTGACTAATCAGTTCCAATCTTTCTAAAAAGGTTTTTTTGGATAGGTCGTCCTCCCTTCTAATAGCTGGGATTATTATAATGTTCTGTGGTTGTCCATGTTTCATTCTGTAACTTTTTGCTGCATCGTTCGTAGAAACACTAGCTTTCGCGTCCCCTTCGACGACATTGATGATTCGTTGAAGAGGTATTTTATCAGACGGCGGAAGCTCATCCCAAGAAATAAACGGATCCATTATTGATCTTTTCACTAAATTCCTAAATGAAGTGTATTCGAAAGTACACACAGAAATGTCACCATAACAGTGGAAACAACACCGACTATCCTGACAGAAAATACTTACGTTTGTTACATGCCATACTGAGACTGTGACTGACAAAACGAGAAAAGAAGAAAAGTTCACATGAAAGAAGAGGGAAACTTTGCGCCTAGAATAGCGAATGAAATCATTAAATCCTCTTATTAATTTGTTGGATGATCTCTCGCTTAGTTCTCTTCTCAACATCCCCAACTTTTCGTGCCTCATGTCATATACAGTTCTATTATATTCTTGTAAAACGTTTTAAACGTTTAGTTCGAAACTGCTAGGTTCAGCGTTCTGTCTGTAGTTTTTCCCTTAAAAATCAATTTCCTCGCCATTTTGTCGGAGCGGGTGGCAGGAAAAAGGAAAAAGAAGAAAAATTTATAGCCGAGTGTGGTATGCGTACCACTAAGTCATATTTGCCGCGGTCGCAACAGCTGTCGGGGCAGCTCGACGTCGTGCCGGACGCACGCAAGTGAAACAAGCGAAAGAGGAGCCCTCCCTTCCCCACCAGGCGGCCGGCGCGGCAACTCGCCGCGCATGGCCACCGCCGCCATCAAGCTGGCGGGAAAACCGCCACCGCCGCCTCCACAGCGGCGGGTATATATAGGGCGGCAGAACGACCCTTAGTTGAAGAGGAAGCGGAGCGAGCCGAGAGAGTACAACGAGTCACTACAGCCTACAAGCCTCATCTACAACGACGACTACTCAGCATTCGACCCAGGAAAACTCTAACGGAACTACGGAACATTGGATCGCCTGGACTCTTCGATAACGACTTCGCTACGCCTCTGGTATCAACTGCAGTCCGCTTCGCCCAGACATAATTGTTTGCTGTAACAATTACGGAAATAAAAACCCGTTGTTGAAAACTCAGCCCAGAGATGGATCTCACACAAATAGCATACGGCGAACTCAAAAGCAGGCTAGACAGGCATTACGGTCAGCAACTACATGTCGTAGCAGCGAGATTTTTTTTTTCATGCCGTTTGAAGATTGGCCAGACTCACGCTGAGTGGATTACGGAACTTAGAGGAATTGCAAAGCAATGCAAATTCACGTGTAACTCGACGAGCTGTCAAGCTCCATACGTCGAATCTCTAATTCGAGATGTAGTAGTGATGTTTACGCCGGAAGAGAAAATCAGACTAGAAGCACTGCGTCACAGCGACCCCAGCCTGGAAGAAATTCAAAGGTTAGCCACGACGTTTGAAGTGACCAGATCAACGGCGGCGCAAATGACGGCAAAGATAGAAACTTTCAACGTTCAAGCTTCTACAACTAGGGAAATGGGGATTCAACCAGCTGCGTCCCATGGACAGACGTCCGGCGGGAATCGGGCTAGCGGTAAAAGTTACGTACGCAACAAGCTGCCATCGTGCAGAAACTGCTTTCGTTCTCACGAGCGCAGTAACTGCCGTTTCCTGAGGTCGGTGTACCGAAAGTGCGGGAAGAAGGGGCATATCGCCGAAGTGTGTCACAGCAAACGTACGTCAATCTCGGAGCCTATGGAAGTGGCAACGGTGGAATCCCTCCCTATTAACGCGGTAGTAACTCCTACTCATGAGAACAAGATAGTAGTCAACCTCAGAATTGGAGAATTGCAACTCCCGTTTTAATTGGACACTGGAGCCGGAGCCACATTCATCAATCTCAGCAGTTATAAGGCACTAGGTTCCCCGCCTTACAAGCCATGCAATAAAAGATTGCATGCGTATGGCAAGCAAGAGATTAGAATAAAAGGAGAAATTATAGTTCCAGTGGCGTACAAGTCAGTTAATGCCGAATTACTAATGGTCGTGGTCGATAGATTCGACACTAATAACATATTAGGTCTGGATAGTTTCCAGAAATTGGGATTCTCTATTCATGACATCAACGCAATTAGCTCGAGGGCCGACGAAGCGAGCACCCAAGCTAGCAAACTGTTGGAGCAGTTCCCGGAAGTCACAGCGCCTGGTTTGGGGAAATGCACCAAGTTCGAGGCGCACCTAACGCTGCAAGATAACAATCGTCCGAGATTTTTCAAGGCACGACCGGTTCCTATATCTATTAAAGAAGAACTTAAGAATGAAATTGAAAGACTAGAGGAACAAGGTGTATTGAAGAAGATTAACAGCAGCGAATGGGCAACGCCACTGGTCATCATTAAGAAGAAGAACAATGGATTGAGAGTCTGTGGCGACTTCAAGTCAACAGTAAATCCTCAATCGATGGTAGACCAATTTCCCATTCCACGGCCGGAAGAATTATATCACAAGTTAGCAGGAGGACAACGGTTTTCTAAAATCGACCTCAAGGATGCCTACTTGCAAATTCCACTAGATCAAAACTCAGCAAAGTTAACGGTAGTTAACACCCCGTGGGGGTTGTACCAATACAACAGACTACCTTTCGGAGTGGCATCAGCAGCAGCAATATTCCAAAGGTGTTTGGAAAGCTTGACGTCGCAGGTTCCAGACTGTACGAATTACCTAGACGACATCGTGGTAACGGGCAAGTCCGAAGAAGAGCACTTAAACAATCTCAAGTTTCTGTTTCAGAAGTTGCAGGAGTGGGGCCTGAAAGTGAACTGGAATAAATGCGAATTTTTTCAGCCAAACATCAAATTTTTAGGCCACATACTAGATGCTGAGGGAGTCCGACCTACCCAGGACAACGTACTGGCAATCCAACACTTACCCGTACCCCAGAACGTCAAGCAGTTGGAATCGTTCATTGGGAAGATAAATTATTACGGAAAGTTTATCCATAATTTTTCAACAATTGCGGCGCCTCTCAACAGACTGAGGAAAAAGGGAGAAAAGTGGATTTGGGCGGAACACCAGGACAAAGCATTCCACCAGTTGAAACAAGAGTTGCTCAACACGGTGAAGTTACAGCACTTCACAACAAACAGAATTACGACCATCGCAGCCGATGCTTCGGACTACGGCATCGGAGCAGTCCTAACTCAGAAGGATGAGAACGAGCAGGAACATCCAGTAGCATTCACCTCCAAGTCTTTGAACGTACATCAGAAGAATTATTCCCAAATAGAAAAAGAGGCTCTGGCGATTCTATTCGCGGTGCGAAAGTTCCACGAGTACTTATACGGACATAAGTTCGTAATCATAACAGACCACAAGCCGCTGGTAACCTTATTTAACCCAGCGACAAAGCTGCCAGAAATGACGGCGCGTAAATTGCAAAGGTGGGCCTTGTTCTTATCCGACTACAACTATTCTATAGTTTTCAGATCCACATCGCAGCACGCAAACGCAGATGCCCTGTCGCGTTTGCCGATGGGTCCGGATGTCGCATTCGACACCCTGGACATAGCCTGCCTGCAGTTGGACGCGTTAGACGAAGAAAGATTAACCTGTTTTCCGGTCAAAGCAACAGCAATAGCTTCCGCCACGGGAAGCGATGCAACCTTACATCAAGTAAGGGAGTTCTTCCAGAACGGATGGCCAGCCTCTATCAAGGCTCATACCAGCCTCACTACATGGCACAAGCTTAAAGACAGGTTAACAGTAGTTAATAAAGTACTGTTGCTCAGTACGGCACTAGGGAACAGAGTTGTAATTCCGAAGATATTAAGAGAGCCAGTTTTAGAGTTGTTGCACCAGGGACATTGGGGCATAGTACGCACGAAGCAGCTAGCCATGCAGCATTTTTATTGACCTGGCATAGACCCTGACATCGAAGCACGGATACGAAGTTGTAATGCGTGCCAGGTAAATCAGGCAGCACCTCCTGGGCATTGGAGTAGTTGGCCGACACCAAATGAACCTTGGGAAAGACTTCATATCGACTACGCGGGACCATTTCTGGGAGAAATGTGGCTAGTCGTAGTTGACGCATTATCAAATTTCCCATATATTACAGCTATCAGGACGGCCAACACATCCTCTACAATAGCAGCCTTACAGCGCATTTTTGCAATAGAAGGTTTGCCCAGGACGATAGTGTCAGACAACGGCACGCAGTTCACGTCCACCCAGTTTGCAGATTTTTGTCGCAGGAACGGGATCCAACATGCGTAGGCGCCTCCGTTCCACCCACAGTCCAATGGGGAAGCGGAGAGGCTGGTCCAGACTTTTAAGCAGTCGATGAAGAAAGCAAGGGACGCGGGCGTACCGAAAGAAGAGGCCCTGCTCGGCATGCTGTCTACATACCGGGCGATGCCGGGCACATCAGGAAAGAGCCCCGCCCAGCTTCTTCACGGAAGACAGCCTCGGTCATTACTCTCATTGATGACACCCACAGAAGAGCAAACGTATGAGTTTATGGGAAAATTCGCAGTCGGATGCAACGTGTACATCAGGACTTTTAAGGATAATCCTAAATGGGCACCTGGAGTAGTGACTGACAAAGTAGGATCAAGGATCTACTTAGTGCGCACCATCTTCAGGACAGTACGAAGGCATCAGGACCAAATTAGGGGGAAGATCTACCGACCATGAAGTGGATCGCACACAAGTTCCCCAGGACACACGGCAAAAAGCTTTGAACGAATTAATTAATTCACCTCCTTTACAGGACACCACAATAGGGGAGCCACAACCGTCTACGTCGCACGAGGAGAGCAGCCCACCCCCAGCGGCTGCAGGTAACGAGCAGGTGGTAAGCCAGCCACCGCCCTCGCAGCAGGCTCCTACGGGGCCACCAACCCAGGAACGAGTACTCAGGAGGAGTACGNATGGGAATTCGGGAAGTAATATCATGAATGAAAGGTATAACATTAGACCCATGCAAAACAGAGTCGTATGGAGCAATACATCTGGTTCCCTCCGAGGGAAATATATTTGATAAATAAATCACAAAAAGGCTAATAGTTTATTTGAAACGTGTGGTATGCGTACCACTAAGTCATATTTGCCGCGGTCGCAACAGCTGTCGAGGCAGCTCGGGCCGCCCCGGATGACGTCGTGCCGGGCGCACGCAAGTGAAACAAGCGAAAGAGGAGCTCCTCCTTCCCCACCAGGCGGCTGGCGCAGCAACTCGCCGCGCATGGCCACCACCACCGCCGCCATCAAGCTGGCGGGAAAGCCGCCACCGCCGCCTCCAGAGCGGCAGGTATATATAGGGCGGCAGAACGACCCTTAGTTGAAGAGGAAGCGGAGCGAGCCGAGAGAGTACAACGAGTCACTACAGCCTACAAGCCTCATCTACAACGACGACTACTCAGCATTCGACCCAGGAAAACTCTAACGGAACTACGGAACATTGGATCGCCTGGACTCTTCGATAACGACTTCGCTACGCCTCTGGTATCAACTGCAATCCGCTTCGCCCGGACATAATTGTTTGCTGTAACAATTACGGAAATAAAAACTCGTTGTTGAGTTTTATTTTGTCTTGTTGATTCTTTCCCTAACGGGACACAACACCGAGTTATAATCCTTTATGGGAAAAATCGTACTTAACTTAGTCATCGTTGTGTTCAGGACCAGGTGAGCCAGAAAGAACATCGAACCTCACTCTCACACCNGGGGGGGGGGGGGGTTCGTCGGACTTGAAGGAGAACTGCCAAGAAGGAAGACGGAAGATGTACCAATTATATAGGAGAAAAAGGGTGAAACGTATTCTCAGTATGGACAGGCATTTATTACCCAAACTCACACAAAGTGCAACGAGCGGAGGCGGGTAGCATATGGCAACGAACCAGCAACATTGGCGCAGTGCACGGCGAGTCTTAATCAATCTTATGGGGTTGTGACCTTTTGGTAAAGGTAGCGTTAGAGAGTAGGTTCGGCTGAGACCGTTGTGTCAAATTCAGGCCGAAGAGGGAGAGTAGGGGAGTATTCGACAGAGACAGCGAAGTCAATTGTAACCGAAGAGAATTCGGCAGAGACCTGTCCAAAGTCAGGTGAGAGGAGTGTCTCATCGCAGTACGGGGCAAAGTGTACAACTGGAAAAGCGATATGTCTGCCCTCTGATGGCTACTAAATTCGCAATGCACAGCCAGCGACCATTCATGGTTAATTTTTTACTATTTCAAATTCGTTGGCTCTTGACTTTACTACTATGATGATTAGGAAAGTATCAAAAATAAATGTGACGAGGAGTCATTGCAAATTGATGGATAGTAGAGTTTATAACCAGTAGAAATTGCATACAGAACCATTGGAAGGCAAATCGTTAGAGGGATGGAATATGAATGTGTCTACTTTGATGAGATTCTCCTTGGGCGAGATTGGTGACATGATTCTTTTCTTATAAAAGTTCTATATTCCAACACAAGTAATTTAGTTATAATACACAACTATTTGTCACAAATGTATTGTTTTGTAAAAAGATTTTATAACTTCTTTTGGCCACACAGATGATTGACTGTTAACTTCGGTGAGTATTTCTTAACTTCTACGTGCACCCCAGTAAAGGTCCTGAATACACATTATTAAAATTAATGCTACTTCTAATACTGATGTTGAAAGATAAACGAAATTCATTCACAGAAGACAAAATGTAGTGTTAGAAATAATTCAATTCGTGTAGTCCTTTCATGATAGTTTTAAATTACCTTTTGAGTACAGAAATCATTTTAGTACTATCTGAAAAGTTCTAAGCGTTTATAACTCCAGTGTTCCAAAAAATATGGAATAATGACTTCAGTTTCATGATAGGTTTCAAACTAGGTGAAAGTTAAAAGTTTTATTGAAGTAGAATGATTTAAAAACTTATCTCAACAAATGCAGATTTGCTTAGATTCAATAAACTTTAAACTAAAAGTGATACTTCCCAAAATAAGATATTGGATTTAAAACCGAATATAACTACATCAATATCAATAAAAGAGGCTTTAGTCAATTTCAGGTTTCATAATATTATTCATACAATCTAAAATAGAACTACACAAGTAGAGAAAATAGTATAATTCATATTATTTGAGATGAGATACATAAACAAATATTTAGAATTTGTTTTGCTAATTCAAATATTTCTCTGGAAATATATGTTAAGGGAGAAAATAATAGTGGCAACAATAATAATAACAACAATAACAGTAGTTGTAGTTTTATTTAACCACATAGATCTATACGACACATCATATTTTAGTTTACTTTTAAAACTTACAGCAATCAAACAGCACTTTTAATAAATTTTTACCATTAGCCAAATTTTTGACTGATAGAAAAAACTGAAATATAATTCAGAAAGAGTGAATAAAATACACGTGTACAAGAATTAACTCCCACAATAGCAATATTCGCTACAATAAAGCCACCAATATTTTTCTTACGTTGTGCTGTCTACATCAATCAATATTCCTGCAAATATGCATATGGTCAAGCTACGTTTTAGAGTTATGGCGTTTTAGAGTCAGTGATGAAGAAGCTGTATGACAATGATGGAATATCTGCAGAAAAATTAAGAGAAATGGAGTGGATGATTGGGAACGAGAAAAGTTATGTAGAAATTTTGACAAACAAGAAAAAGGAATTATCAGAAGTGAGCGATGGAAACGTGAGACTTCTAGGACACAGGAACGGTGCTTCGGAAGGCGAACGGAATATTGGGGGTTTTAGGGGAAAAAGTTACACGAAAAAATGTAACAGTAAATATCAAACCAATCAGGGAAAATAGAAAGAAGCAATTGATAATTGTGGCAGAGAACAGTACGGATGTGAATAAGATAAGTGAGATGATATCTGTTGGGTGTTAAAAAACACGATAACCATTGCTGGCAATAATGGGTTTTCAAAAGATAAAAGACAAAAAGTATTATCGGAACTCTTTGCGCAGAACGTGAACGTATTCGTTGCTAAGAAGGAGTTAATGAAAAGTAATCACCTTGCTGGCTGGGGGTTACAACCCCACATCCCCAAATAACGGGCTGCGCCCCTGCTAAGGCATCCAGAGGGAAAGAACTTCATTGCTAGATGTAAATGATTCACCGCATAGACCATGTAACGCGTAGCGCATCTGGTGACACTTAATCTAAAAGCAGAAAATAGGTTTTGGCGGCACCGTATAATAGCAATAAAAATTTACAGCAAAATAACTGTTTTTTCTTTGGTTTTACTTTCATGAATTATTTTCAATTATAAATATGTATTCCGCAGATCTGTTTGTCGTAAACATTCTATATTACATTTCTCCAAATTCTTGGAACATGTGTACCAACATTACCAATGTATATATTAATAAAATAAATTATGCTTACAACTTGTGTATTGCTACTGCACTAGGTAACATTGATTTAATTATTATCAATTTATGAAACACGCTTTGCACTTTCTTGTATTTATCATACGCACCTTTAATGTAAAATTTCGAGTCGTGTGTTAAATTTATTCTCTGTTAATTAGTAATTAAATACTAAAAACAGCTTACATGCATGTACGAAATGAAAGAATAAATCGATACTAACTCTCGATAATCACACAACATAATTTTATTGAATATCGATATATTATTCCTTGAGTCGTAATGTTAATGGCTAACTATATTCAAGGAGTAAACAAATGGGCCACCTGTATACAGAAATGAGAAATGGCAAGGAGTAAAACAACTAACTAATAATGATACTTATAAATGACAGATAAAATTTCGTTTTCACGAGAAACTAAAAATTTGTATCTTAAGGAACCTTAATAATCACACAATTAAAGCAAAATATACTCACAGTTTTTCGCTGAATGTCTTTGCAATGAACATGATATGCAAATACGGTCCATTGTTGGACGTATTGTAAGAGATTGAGAAAAAGTGAATTTTATTAGACATATTTATAATTACGTTAAAACCAGATAATAAAACATTGTTCTGAATTATAAAATTTACCTAACATACTTTTTACATAGTACAAATTATTGTTTCTTGTAATTTTTTATATCGTAAACAAACATTTAAAACGAATCAATGAATCGATTCAAATTTTCGATTATTTTAAACTCAACACCACAAAATAATTCAAAGCGAATTATATCAATCACGTCTAGAAAAATGATACATTTCTAAGAATCTCACATACTTACAAACACACTTTCACAAGTATACAATAAGCATATTTGCAATGTAAATAAAATTCAAAAACGTACCTTAGCAAAACATTCCAAAAAGGTATACGACACATGAATGAATAAATGTTGTTTCAAAGAAAAAAAACTTGAGAACGATTACGTTTTGGAACTAGTCATTGATGCCGTTTCAAATGTTTTCAAAGATACGATTTTTGTCACTGTATTTTTGCACAAAGACACAAAACAATTAAATACATATAGTACACTATAGTATACAATACTTTAACACGTCTATAAAACTTTAAATAACTTGCACTATCCTTTGATTAAAATCCCAATACGATTCTTCAGCCGTTCGCCGCCATTGTACAAAATTTTTGTAAACAAACATTTGAGGTGGCTTTGACTAGTTTTCATGGCACATCGACAAGCTAATCTTCGTTTCATTTACGTAATATTAAATCACCGAAATATGTACTTTAATATTGAAATTGTCAAATTTTCGGAATTTTTACATTCATTGTCATTCTCCAGCAATGAAATGAACCAAGTTTCATGCTTGCACGACCAGTAGAAGAACCTTTTACTTCTGATATCTAGATCAGTGAATTACACATAGGGGCTTGTATAAGATAAGACATAACTTTTACAAGAACAATGAAGGATAAGATATGGGAAGTACGAATACTTGAAATGAAATATAATTTTTCAAAAAGAATTTTGTTAAAAAAGGAAGAGTATATTGTTTTTTTAAATTGGGACTTCAGGACTCGCCAACGTCTAGGTCATTAGAGCCCTTAGAGTATATTGTGGATTGGAAAAAAATTACCGTATACTTGTATGCGAAGGTTTAACGCCTACATGCTGTTACAGATGCCAGAGATAAATCCAAATGCCAGAATATTGCACGGAGTTGGAAGGAACTTCCATTGTGTTCGGCACGGTCTTAATTTTCTACGTGTTAATAATACAGATATTGCTGCAAGTGTTCAATGCAAAAGAAAGGGTTAAAATACGTCCCTAATGTAAGAAATAAGATGTGTCCCGAATATGAATTCACCTGAAATCAACTCAAATCGTCCATAAATTATGAAACTTTAATTTACTCAACACAATATGTATCGATCAATTTATTTATTTATCGTTTGGCGTACGACATTGGACATAAACTAAACAAGTAAATTTAAACATACATTTAGTGTGGGATTACTACTTTAATAATAATAAGAGCAAATTAACTGACAAGAAAGTTAACAATAACAGTGTAAACTGAACAATGAACACAATTCTTAAATATTAATGTCTATGCCATCCAGCCAGGAAATTGCAGCATCCTTCTCTTCGTAAAAGTCCGATTTTGGCTCTGGGTAAAATCTGGTGTTGTACTCACTGACAATGGTGTCAATTGTATGGCGACGGGCTTCACAGTGACACTGAGGGCTTGAGATCTTGCCCCATTTGTAGAGGAGGTCCTGGCAAACTATATGTGAGATACAGATCCAGTTCAGGACTTTCCACTGTTGTCGAGGGAGCTCGAAACCAGGAGGTTTCTGTGTAGGGTCGATGGTCACCCAATGGGACATTGAGTTATCCACCTTTCACGTTGTCAGCCAATGTACACTAATATTAAACTCTCCATTTGCATCTAATTGCTTTGCTAGGGCTAGTGGGGGTTTTCTAGATCTCAGTCACCTCAGTGATAAATGGGGCATGTCCTTATGTGCAGGCAGTTCTATGTTATTTTGGATTTTTTCTGGTTGGCGGACCAAGAAAGCTTTTCTGAGGAGGTGGGATGGGGCGATGTTGCTAAGCACAGGCAACCAGTCCAGGGGTGTACCCTTGATGCATCCACTGATAAGGTGCATCGTGTCGTTTAACCTGGCATCTAGTGTGTGTACATGACTGCTATTCAGCCATACAGACGAGCAGTATTCAGCAGCAGAATAAACGAGTCCTAGGGCAGAACCTCGGAGTGTGGAAACATGCTCTCCACTTGCTGCCGCATAATTTCTGCAAGATGTTGTTGCGTGTGTTGACTTTGGCTGCTGTTGTTTGCAGGTGTTTATTGAAGGATAAGGTACTGTCTAGTGTTATTCCAAGGTACCTTGGGAATTGGTTGTGACTAAGTATCTTATTATTGAAGAATACTTTTGGAGATTTTGTGGTTTCCTTATAATTTAAATGAAAACACGTTGTTTCCGTTTTCCTTGTGCTAACAGTGAGTTCCCAGTCAGTGTAGAAATTTCCGATGTCCTTAAGGTCTTGAGACAGGAGGCTGTCGGCATCCACCATTCACTTGGCTTTGACAGCTACGGCCAGATCATCAGCATAACCAAATTTCCGTCCTTTTATTTCCGGCATCTCGGAGAGAGATATATATATCCGGCATCTCGGAGAGAGGTATAGAGCCTGTCCAGCAACTTGTAGCTTGTGCTAAGGAGGGAAATTGGACGGTAACTTTCTGTTGGTCCCTTGGTTTACCAGGCTCCAGTAAGGATATTATCTTCGCTTTCTTGTATTCAGGTGGTACTTGACCAGTCTGCATAATATGTGAAAAGAACTGACTCACCCATTCCCTGGTGCGCTGGTCGTTGTGCATAAACATTCAGGGAGAATACCATCAAATCCAGGGGCCTTCCCTGTTTTCATTTTTATAATTACATTATTTAGTTTCTCTAGTGATAATGGACGGGAGACTTCGTTTGGAGCTTCTTCTGACTGGCGGAACGGTTTCAGGTGACGCTTGATGAAGGTTGCGTGTTTCCAGACTAAAGGATAGTGAAACGATGCGTGAGACAATCTGGTCAGGGCTGATATCAGGCATTTTTCTCTCAGGTGCGCTGGCATCTCCAAGTTTCCTTAAGAGGTTCCATGCCTTCCTACTTGATTTCGTAAAATCTAAAACCTCAGTGGCTTCTTCCCATTTCCTTCTATGAGCTGAATCAAGTTTGTGTAGGAACTTGTTAGCAATTTCGGCGTCGTTCTCCATTATGAATTTCTGATACAATCTTTCCGTCTCTTCATTCCATCCTGGGATGTATTCCTTGCGATAGCCACGAGGGATATATCTTTTTGCGGCTGCTTTTGTTATATTTATAAATCTATTATAGATATACCACATAGCTGGAATCCACTGCAGAGTTTGAATAATGTCCTTAGCGAATTGTTCCAAGTTTGCTTTTTGCAGATTCCATCTGGAATGTGGGAATGAGCGAATAAGCGGGATACTTATTTCAATTTCAAGAATAATAGGGCGGTGTTGACTGGGGAAAGCTATCCTTTACCTTTCTACGTATGGGGATACGATGTGACTGGGAATTTCAGGTGGTGAAGCTCAGGGAAGGGTTTGTTTCCGTATTGTGCGTGGCAGATTTAAAGGTGGATTTATCTTTCGTACCAAAAACTAAATGCAGATGTTTTTCTTCAACCCAGTTTGATAGCTTTTATCTGTTTTCATCCGTTATGTGATATTTCCAGTCGACATGATGGGTATTAAAATTAATAGTCATCGATCAATTAACGCTTCAAGACAAAATACAGGTTACTATGAACAAAATTATATTGTTCTGGCTTGTATACAGGAACCTTTACTTTAAGAGAGCATTCATGTCATAGCGAACTGCGTTATCATGTTCTAGAGGCCTTTTATGGATGGGCATCCAAATAGTAATTAACAGAGAAGTTGATATTTTAAGATTAACAGAGCTATGCAATGAAAATTTGTTAACATGATTAGTTAATTATAAATCGATAATACTTGATTTTGTATCCTTACTTATATATAAATGCGTAACGCGAAAGTGTGTCCGTCTGTTTCCTACCTGATCACGACTAAACAACTAGACAGATCGAAGTGAAATTTGTCAAGGGGTTAGTTTAGATGTCCAGGATGAGCGTTGGGTAACTTTTATTTTTAAATTCGCGATAAGAAAGAAATTGTTTTTGAAGATCAATATCGGTAAAATCGATAAAAAGGGAGTGATATTTGCTTACGTTGCCTAAACGATTAGAGATAGGTGACAACTATTAATGTCAAATTTATTTGCCTCAAATAGTTCTACAAAAACGACGCGACAGCATAAGTCTCTCTACAGAAATTAACTTAATTGATCGATAAAATATTATTAAAAATAGAAGTGTTAAAATACTTCACTTTACGAGAGTAATTATAGAAGGAAAAAATTTAATCACCATCACATATAATTGGTTAATTGTTTTGTGCTTTTAACAAAAAATAGTCTTTACATTGTAAAATTTTGATAAATAATTTAGATTTTAAAGGCGTTGTAATGAAATAGTTCAGCCGCGTCATGCCACGGATGCGAAAATTTGACCGGTGCAGTTCCTGCGAGGTGGTGTAGTGCATAGTCAAGTTTTGCATATCATTTGTATTATCATGAATTTGAAAAATTAGGATGCTGTACATGTTTTAAAAAACCAGTAAGTAAACGTATTTTGATCTTACAATATAGGTAGATTTTATTTTTTCCTGAGTAACAAAAGATTAGTTTAAGAAAAATCCAGGGTAACACCGGGTAATGAGCTAGTATGGATATATAGAAAACGAAAGGGAGGACAGATCTGTATAAACTAGAAGAAATTGTGAAAGAATATAGAAGAGAACAAATGATATTGTGTTTTGATGGGAATGGAAGAGAAATATTATGGGATGATACAAAACAAAACAGGAATGGAAGGATTATAGAACAATTAATATTATGATAGAACATGGAAACATGTAATAACTTTGGGAATATACATTTAAAGTAAAAGTGACAATTCCGAAATCGATTTAATTTTAACTTTTAGTTTAAGAAACACAAAAGTACAAAATTGGCGATTACTGGATGATGGTCCCCATAGTGGTCATAAGGCAATACTTTTTTACGTTAACCACTGTTTTTTAGTTTTAACTTAATCACTGTTACTCATGGACTAGCTCCAAGCATGTTATTTTCTGGTAGAGCGTTCATGCAACTAGCAATGGATGGAGTATCATATCCATTAGGTGCTGAAATCATATCTAAGGATTGTTATGTTGACGATTTATTAACTGATGCACATGATAATGAAGTTTTAATTAATGTTCAGCTACAATCACTGAAGGGATTTTCAAGGGAACAATAAAATATATGGGGGTTTAATATAACAAAGTAGTGCTGAAATGATATTGATGTAATGCATACAATTCCAGAACAGTATAGAATTTTAGAAGTTCAGAGCTTATTTGAGGAAGAAGGCATCACTATTGTGAGATTTGAATAATTCGCTAATTATTAACAAATTTAATCATTCTGTTGCGGAATTTTGACGGTCGAAGAATAAAAATTTAAACGGAGGACGGTTGGGAGCAACAACCGTGGTCGCGGACGGTCGGTGACCCAGGCGGCCCAGGCGGCATCGGCGGNGGCCCAGGCGGCATCGGCGGCTTTCTTTGACATCAATAAAGATTTATTAGGGTTTAGAAATCCGAAGCGAGTAAGAAGACGGGGGAGGAGGTCTCACCCAACCTCAGAAACACCATATGGTCGCCGGGTGAAAAGATGCCCGAACTTGTTGGAAAGAGCGTTGGAAATTTAAACGTTTCTTTTGAGAATCTTCTAGAAAGCCCTTTAAATGTTCCAATGAGAACCAAGGCGTAAGAAGGTGAAATCATTTGGTATTGGGAGTCTTTCGGCCACGTGACATTCAAAATTTTGGAAATTTTTGGAAAAAAGTAGGGATAGAGCTTATTTAAGGAAGCTCACATCGTATTTCGTGCTCATACATCTCAGATCTCACACACGTCTAGATTTTTCAGTGGAGTTGATGTAGCTCAGTTTGGTAGAGGAGCCGTTCTCACACGCCCCGATCTTTCGGCGATGTTCAGTTTGTTAGAGGAGCCGTTCTCACATCTAGCAGATTTTTCACACATCTGACTTAGATTTTTCGGCGGTGCGAACATTTCGTTCTCACATCTAACAGATTTTTCTCACATTGTAATTCGTTATTACATCTCGCAGATTGTTCACGCAGTTCGCAGAGATTTGTTCAGAGGAGCTAATGAAGCTCACACTTCGCAATTTTCAAAGGAATTCATGGAGTTCACGTCTCACTTAGATTCTTCGGCGATATTCAGATGTTCAGGCGTCAAATAGCTAACATCTCGCCTATCGTACGAGATTGTTGGAGGAGCTCAGGCGGTAGCGTCCTAACAACAAAGTTCGCGTAGAAGTTGACGCGGCTGACGTGTCCATTGGAGGCTGTTAGCGAGAAGCTGACGGCTCTCACGAACCATTGAGGGGCTGATCTCCGGGAGGACCTTCTTGGCGGCGTTCGTTGGCATCTTGGAAGGTATGAGGCGGCTGTTGGTGATTGTATCACACAGCACCGTATTTTGCGCTTGCGCGTCCTGGCACGGATTAAATAAAAGTGGCATAAACTTTAAAAGAACTTAGTGCCCCAAATTGACTGTAACGTTAAATGAATCCTGCCATGAGTAGAGTCAGTGTCTGGTTTGGTTAAGAAACAATTAAAGAGATTATTGTTAATCAAATTAAATTCTGTGTAAGGGGAATTTCTGTGTGTGTTTTAAGAGTAAGAATGTCACTTTGGCATTGAAATAATGGTTCTATGGTTTCAATTTGTGTTGTGTCTTTTGGGGGAATTTCTGTGTGTGTTTTAAGAGTAATGATGTCACTTTGGCATTGAAGGGACTGTTCAAGGACGAAGATTTATTTGTTGTATCTTTTGGGGGAGATTTATTTGAGTGAGGAATGTCACCAGTAATTAAAATAACTTTTATTAATGGATTTATTTGCCTTGAGTTTTCCTTAATTGGAACCTTTGCATGGTCCTTTTCCTTCAGATAAAAATCGAACCCTTTTAAGCATTGTGGGACCCTGAGAAGAGCTAGCCGAGGCATTTATATGTTAAATATCCAAAATTACTAATATTTCAATCCCGTTCTGCCACACTATAGCGTTAGGACTTTACTGGAAATCTAAGGACGATGTGTTGACATTTTCAGTAAATAAGTGAAACTCCTAGCACTAAAAGAACATAGTTGTCCGAGGTTGCCAATACTTTTGTTCCTCTAGGTTTATTGAATCATAGTGTCAAGTAAGATAATCAGGCGCTATGGACCGAATAACTAGGTAAGGATACTCGTGTTCCCGACATTTGTGATGTATGGAAAACACTCTATGAAGAGCTCATCTCCTTAAATTATGTTTTAATTCCTAGATTCGTGGCTGGTCTAAATCAAAGATTTTTCTTACAAGTTTTCGCAGAAGCAAGAGAAAGTAATGTGGGACCGCGTACATTGCAATTCCCGGAGCTAGCAATCTCATTGCTAATACGCCACGCGTGACACCCGTTACGTGTGTTGCGTTTCTTAGGTTAGAATTGTGCGTGGCTGTGTTGGCTCTAGGGCTAGCACAGAATTTACGCGAATCACTGCCACAATTATGTAGAGACAATATAATATTCAATGCAGACTTCACCATCACATTGAGTTGGACATCTAGGCCACCTAATATATGTGAAACATTTCTAACTAATAGTGTTAAAAATACAGGCGTTTTCTGATTCTATTCCAAGGAGACAGGTCAGTTTAATGCATAACCCCGCGGACTTTACGTGCAGAGACTGTCTCCCAAACATCTAAGAGATTGCGAGATATGGTCCCCTTTCATTCAAGGCATCGACTCTGAATTATCCAAAGCCACGGAAGATAGCAGAATTAAAGATATTCTTCAAAGGGGGTAAAAGAGACTAGAATGGTCCAAAATCATACAGGTCCGTATCACTGAACGTAGAACAATGATGCTTAAAATAGATGGAGAAAAAATGATGCGTGGAGCAAGTTGCCCACAATTATTTGCAATGGGACCAATATACTGGACTATAGTTGTGGACAACTTATTGAATGTATTAAAAAAACAGAAGGTACACTTTGTAGCAAATGCGGATGACTTGATTTGTAATGGTTGCAGGGAACAGTAGACGACACATAGAAAAAAAGGACGATGTTTATTGAATACAATCGTAATAGGGCAACAGAGTTAAAATNAGCATGATAAATTAAAAGTCGTTTCTATGTTGCTCATTTTTTTATTATTGGTATTAGAAAGCTTTTTCGGCTGCATAGCAACCATCGTCAGTAACATACACTGAGTGTTGAGGAATATTTTTGGCGAATGTATTCCTCAACGCTCAGTGTATGTTACTGACGATGGTTGCTATGCAGCCGAAAAAGCTTTCTAATACCAATAATAAAAAAATGAGCAACATAGAAACGACTTTTAATTTATCATGCTTTGATAATGTTGCTAAAGCACCACAATTACCAAGAGTTAAAATTAAAGATAAGTAGTAGTAAGACAACAGCTATGGGGATAGGGCATACTGCGCAAAACATAAGAAACTCAATTATGCGACTATATGGCGAAATTATACCTTTTGAGAAACGGCACGAGATTCAGAGGTAACATTAGATGAGAGGATGTTGTTGACTGAGCGCATATCATACAGTGTAAATAGAGCACGGAAAGTATTTCATAGTCTTCTACGGGCAGGGCTAAATAAATACAAGTGAAAATTCAGATACAATACTATTTTAAAAGGGAGTGGTGATGCCGATCTTAGTACATGACCGTTCTCTTTGGGGCCATAGGATAGTGTATGGATGTGCCGAAAAACAGTTGTGGAAAATACTGAGACAATGTTTACAGAACGTGGGAGGGTCTTATCGCTCAATATCAACAGATGCGTTAGAAGTATTTCATACAAAGGGACAAAAATGGCATTGACAATTGAGTTTCTATGGGGTTGGCAAACGAGATGGGAGAAGTCAGATAAAGGAAGAGTTACATATACTGTAACGTAACATAATTACACCCCATTTATCGGGTCACTATATATATAACGTAACATTAATAATTTATTTTTCTTGGAAGTTTTCAATATTGCTTGAGTTCGGGATACCTAACTACATGGAAGTGACCAGGAACCTCATGATTGTGCACAAATTCATCATAGAATTAGGTTTATTAACCTTGAACAACATTACATTTTATCAAAAAATTCGAGAAAACAAAAGACATCAAAATGAATATATCACTTTATATTCCTAATAACCCTTATCATTACATGCCATCAAATTAACAAATATCCCCACAAGACTAATTATCGTCAGAAAGCACATATTTCTTATCGCTTCGTAATAAATTCCAATAATTAACCCCTTTCCAAAATTACGAATATCAGGCCATAATTTCCCATTGCGCGTACCGCTTTCTTATATGTCTGAGAGTTCATTCATGAGGTATTTATGACTCTAATTGCCAATGAGGCAATTTCCAATTCGTAGTTCGTTCAGTACTCACGCACGTAGAACATCAAGGAAGGGAGATCGTTTGGATATCTAGGAGGTCGTAGCGAGAGAAATGCTCGTTTTGGCCAACCTTCTTTCTCGGAAGGTTGACCTTGCGCAGGTTGAGCTCGTCTTTCGTTCTGCCTGGTATCTGGATTATCCCTCGCGTCAGTTACGTGGCACTACCAGTTCACTATTGATATTTCTTACTCTTAAGTCTCACGGTTTAGGTTGGAGTCGAGAGTTCTGTGTATCTACTCCTAAGCATTACGGCCTGACAGACTGATATGATCGGAAGTTACCGATCAAATCAGAGACTGATTTTTATGTCTCGGCCGCGGTCCAGAAAGACACTCGACAACCGTTCTTCTACGAATCCTTGCTCTTCTCTGCTCCCAATTTTCCCAAGCTGATGATTCTCCACTATTACCGCGAAATCTCTGTCATCACTATTTCTTCTCTAATAAGAGAATTTCCAGTACTTTGCGCTGCAATACTTTTTTCTTAAACTCTTGTCATAGACTGGCATTCCCGCCATTTAAAGAGTGTCCACCTTTCCCTCTTCCTCAAAATTTATTGCGCCGCAGCTCTTTTTCACGACGAAATCTAAAAATGTTCTGAGACGCTTCCCCCTCGCGTCGAGAGCAATGTCTGGACAAACGTTCTCTTTTTCCAACATGTAGACTATTGGTGTTTTTGACATTGTTCTTGGTCGAAAGTGTACATAGATTCAATATCTTTCAAAACTTTGACATTTTGTCATAAAGAAATGCATTATCATGCCGTTTTCCGATGCGAATTATTATTTTATTTCATCGTTTTTATTTTAAATTTTTTATTGATTCGAAAATTAAATTATTAGAAAGAATTTGGAATGTTTTCAATTGATTAATTAAATATTGAACCAAAAGTTACAATATCAAAAGTGAGATATGCAATAATGAATAGAAAATTGTTTCGACTGAATAGACATGTTCTTGCATTCATTACTGACCATGGTAATTTCAATAAATATCTCCAAAAACGGAAGATACAGGAGCAGAGTGACTGCATGAGTGGAAGATCAGAGGAAGACGATGAGATTGTTTTCTGGGATTTTGAAGAGTATGGTGAAGAAAGGGCTGGATATTTGAGGTGATTAAAGGAAGAAGGAATAAGTGATAAAACCCAAGAGGAAGAATAAGTGCAAACACTACAAGGATTACGAGACAAAAGTGTGTATTGTACGAGACATAATGAAGAAAGAACTTAAAAAAGAGTAGTACATAAAGAAAGGTAGCTGTGGGAAAGTGAAGAAAGAAGAAGGAATAACCGGAAGAATGAGACATAAAAGGTATAATGAGACATAAAACGGGGCAACGCACTGAACTAAATAAGGACAGCAAAGACAATCACATATCATGCATCCAGCTCCTGGTGGGTTGAAACAGAAACAGCAGCAAAATATCGTAAAAGGAGAACAAAACAGAAATAATGATGCAATGATTTTGTTGGAGGTGGAGCGGTCATATTGACTAAGTGGCCAATGAGAGTGAAGGAAAAATGGCTCTGAGTGGTCCTCACCTCCAGTACATGGTTATAGAGTTGTGTCAGTTGCGATACAGATGATATGAGGGTCCAGAACCTTTTTCTGTCTTGTCGCGGTTTTCCTCTTATACCAAGATATAGAAAGTCATAGCATCAATTCTTGTAAGAATGCCAGATCATTGAAACGTGATGCCAAGAAAATTGACAATTCGAATAACATTGAGCTTTTCAACCAGGAAATATGCAGAAGGGGTTATCTGCAGACTTGCGCGTCAGAATCCATTCCTAATAATGTACGCTATGTTCGGATGGGCAGCGGCCCACACTTGGTAAATTGGAGGATCTCTCCCCATTCCTTTACAAAGATACGATACTACACGTATGGGGGATTAAAGGCTGCTCTGGTCCGTGACCAACGGCACCAAATCTTATTGTCTCATTACCACAATCCAACCTTATTGTTGATAAAAAGGACCATGTTGAAAATTTCCACTTAGATTCCTTAGCTTTGCTCTATTTCTTACGTGTGATGCATTGAATTACTAGTGAACTAACGTCCATTAATTATGTCATTCGAAAGTGTATAAAATGTTCTAAGATGTCTCCCAGACCAGCACGACAAATGGCATCCGGCTTATCTAGAGGAAAACCGTAGCTACCCCTTCATTCATCCAGGTATCGATTACGAGGGACCTGTCAAATTAAAGAATACACGTCATTAAAATCCTCTTAAGTTGTATTATTCATTTGCATGAACACTACAGTCATTCATTTGAATTAGTCACATCCTTATCAGGTGCTTCATTTTTACAAGTGTTACAACTGTCGGGGCGACAGCGGCTTCCCACGATTGGGTGTGAGGGCGGAGTCGTCCGACTCTATGGGAAACTGTCTCGAAGGGCGGTGGAAGATGCCCTAATCTTATAGATCTAACGAATGGAGGAAAGGAGTAACGACAGATTCATTGTCAGCATAGACAGGCATGGCATTTATTACCTAAACTTACTCAGGATACAACAAGTGGTGGCGTTGAGCCTCCAGCGACGAGGAAGCAATACTGGCGGAGCGCATGGCGAGTCTCGTGCAATCTTATGGAATTGTAACTTTTGGGTAAAGGTTGTGTCAGAGAGTAGGTTCGGCTGAGACCGTTGAATCAATTCAGGCCGAAAGGAAGCTAGGTGGGAAGAAGTTGGCAGAGACCGTGAAAACAATTCTAACTGAGCAGTTGTAGGAAATTCAGCAGGGACCTGCTTAGGGTCAGTTCTAAACGAAAGGAAAGAGAATTGGAGAGAGGAAGCCGGCAGAGACCTGTTTAGGGTCAGTCCTAACCGAACGGAGGAGTGGAGTCACATTTCCCTCTCTCATCGCGAGCGCCAATGTCTGGCGTATTTATTTCTTGGCCCGCGCTCAGTCAGCACCCCTACATCGCTTAGACGATCACTTCCGATTCGCGGGAGATCTGGTCCCGCCTCACGACACAACGTTTAGCACACACAACGACTCACCTCACAACAGCATAGCCCTTGCATATTTACTCTGACAATGGAACTAATTCCGAATTTACTAATAATCAATTGTGTGAAAATATTGTTATAAATAATTCATTCTTTTAACCTTTCTCGTAATTTTGTAGTAATTTGAAAGGAATAACTATTCGCGGGACAATATCACTTGGAAATACTGCGCAACTACGGAAGATAATTGTTCAATAGTGCATGATACGAGTGGCCTAAAAGAGATAGCGGGCGTCGGCTGGGCGAGCCTGCGTCTGGCGACTGCTCATAAGCTGTCCACACTGTCTGGGTTGGGTTCGATTTAGAAAGCTGACAGCAGTACAAAAGAGGGGATCCCATAAGAAGGTGGAGGGATAGCATTCTGATCAGCAGAGTGATACTTTGTGTGAAACTGGTGACCTCAATTTTTGAGAGTGAACAGACCCTGCTATAGAACAAGGGCACCACATCACGAGACGGTATATCACGTGACTAAAGAATGATCAGAGATTGGCTGATTAAGGCAAAACGTCAAAGAACCACAACCAATGAGGAGAAATCACGTGGAGTAGACGTAGATATTATTGGTCAAAAAAATTCTGACGTATGACGTAGGTGGAGTCAAACAGATCGTCCGAAGTAGGAGAAGAGGGGAAGGAGCTATTTAAGAACGGGCAGACGAACGTATATTATTATTGTCGATGGATTGTGATAGATTGTCATAAATTGTTGAGATTGTCGATAGAGACGGACGCCATCTTAGGTCACGATGATCTAAATCCGAGAGGCATTCACTGAGATTAATCAAAGTCAAGACTCGACTTTTATAAGTTTCGATATTCGGGTGTCGTAAGTAGAACGATTCGATGTGCAAACATCATCAGTCACTTCAACCATAAATGACTGATCGCAGTACACATCCGTTAATGACAATCTGTAATATTTAAATTCGTCGAGGAATGCGACCGAGGCAGGGCNGCTGCGGGTGACCAGTTTCAAAACTACTTGGTTGAGGAGTTAGGTCGCCTGCAGGGCCTCGGCACTGCATAGGCGGCTATGGTCGACTTACGGTTGTTATGGTTCCTCGAAGTATAATCCAGATGGCGTTAGTGTTGTCAGAAATTTCCTGTAATAGTGTCTTTGGCGTCCGCTAGATCGCTCTTATTCAACACCAGATCAGATTCGAAAGCAACGGTGGCAACGGCTATCATCCGCCATCTTGCCGCTGACTCGCACCCAGCTCGCACCGGTTACAAGTTTTTTTGTTTTTTTTGTGCGCTATTTGCAGGCCGTGTGTGTGAATTAGTGCCGAAATGTCCAGGTAATTAATTTATTTTTCGTGAAGTGTATAGTATGTTAACGTACTCTATGAGGTGGTATTAATTGTATGTTTTGAAATATTACAGTTATAAATGCACTCTGTGTGAGGCCACGAGGTGGAGAAATAAGGATTTGTTCTTCCACCGAATCTNTGCTCACATCAAAACGTGCGATCGGTGGTTGGAGTTTTTGGGCCTAAGACCCAGCAGAGAATGGGATATCCCGAAATGGAAGAATATAGTTCTATGCTCTCTCCATTTCGAGGATTCCTGCTACTCCAACCCCGATCGCAATGCAGAAAAACTTAGGGTTACCCTAAAGCAGGGATCAATTCCAACAAGAAGTGAGTATTTGTTTTTAACGCGCTGCTTTTGATGAAAGTTTGAATCGTCTGTGGCCAGGTGAAAGTGTGATGGACTCAAACTCTGGACCTTTTGTAGACTTGTTTTGAAATTCGAGGGGGGTGGTGCTGTAAACAGTACACCTGCGGCTACTGCAGACAAAACCGGGTTCGAGTCCCGGTCCGTCACAATTTTCACCAGGTTGTTGCCAATGCGAGAAATGAGTACATTAGGTTAAATTTTTTTTTATTTCTATCGTTTATTATTACTGGCAATCTATTATTCCTATTTTTTACTTGCAGATCCTCCTGGTATTCAGACCATGGGGAATTTGGTAGAATTCAATGAATACCGATTAACTCATGGTAAGTTCTAAGACTTATGGAAATAATTTTATCTTTCAATTATTGTTTCACTTATATGAGAAGTATGGAAAAGTTAATATTAGAACAGATCTTTTTTTCTTTTTAACCAAATTGGTTTATTAATATTTTTTGGTACTTTTTAAACAATTCTAAATATTTAATCTCTTATACATAATTTTATTTTTGTGAAAGAGTATTTTGAACTTCGCAGTGTCTTTTATAAAATGAAAATTTTGTGAAAATGATATTTTTTTACCATTTGATTTATTTATTTCTATTATCTATTTTAGGTAAATGTTTTACTGTTATTGTTAATGTTGTCCAGATCACCCCATCACCACTGAAGTGGAGTGCATGGAGATTGAAGATGACCTGGTCTCCACACTGGGAGTGCTGGAGTGCGGACGTTCCACCTCAGGGGACACGTCAACCTCCGTGCCCTATGCAGTTCCACCTCAAGCCATGGTCGGTCCTATGCCGACTTCTCCCAGTGCAAGTAATTTAACTTCCTTGCCTCGTTCATCCTCAAGTCTCCGGGGTAGGTGTTTTAGGTTGAAGAAGCTGATGGGGCTGTCTCGTGGCCAATTCACTTCCCCGAGAAGCTCGAGGATGTACGAGGTAGCAAAGAAATTTAAGGATCGGTATGTTCGGATGGCCAGACGGCGTCTTAGCATGAATCCGGTGGCACAGGATAATTTCTGTGCTTCACTCGATCTGCTACCCGAATGTAGTAGGGAGATAGTTCAATCTATCTTGAGTAATAAGGGCAAGTCAAAGATGGGTAAGAGATATTATTGTCGTCTGAAGGCACTGGCCCTGACAGTTCAAAAGAAGAGTTCTTCTTTGTATAGAACTCTAACTCCTATGCTGCAACTGCCCAGCTATCGAACTCTTTCTCGTATTCGGCAGTCTATTCCTCTGAATCCTGGTGTTTCTAAAGTCATACTGCACAGTATGGCT
>NNCF01133301.1:79244-115551 GCA_002313205.1 Laupala kohalensis | reverse complement strand
ATATATATATATATATATATATATATATATATATATATATATATATATATATATATATAAAAATTATATTTCAAACTTTTACCAAAGGGAGGGGACCGAGTACTCACTCCTTTGGGAGCCACTTACAATAAAAACACTGCACTCTGGTGTTCAAGCAACAAACAAAATACTTTATTATTCATAATGGCTCTAAATTAATTGTTACACAGGACACTGGTAAATGGTCATAATGCTACACATTGCTTCGCCTATTGCGCTCTTGGAATGTCTTATTGAAAGTCTTTTTACATAGTACTCACCAAGATCTTCTTGATTTTGGACTCCTCTGTTCATTAAACTCTCCGTACAATTAAACACTTTAAATCTTGCACTCGACCTACTGACATTTATTTAACAATTTATGGTATACAAGGTCAAAATAACATTATCACATTCCCTCTACACTATTATACAATACACAAGATGTCTCGTGATGTCGGACTGGATGAATACATGGCCACTTTCGTGTTCTGTCTGCGCCTGCACTTCAAGACGACTTCATGTACGCGATTGTGTTCATGGGCTAATTAGTTGCTATTAATGTTCGCATTTTTCACGCTCTGGTCTATGCATTAATTGCATCGAGTATCAGTCCTGATATTTTCCTGATTCTTTTCGGAAAGCCTCACTTGTACTATCACACCTAATGAACGAAGCCCATAATTCAACAATTCAAAATGTTTGATCTAATCTAAAACTGATTTGTTCTTCTTGCTGTCTCTGCACTGCTCTCACTAAGAACTTGCGTTCATCACCAATTTCACTAACGCGTCTCTGCACCAAAAATTTTCAGTTAGTTTATTAAAAAGAAAACTCGAAATTTTTCACTGTCTCATCTAAAAAAATATAAACTCTCGAGAATTTTTCACCGCTTGGATGCGTCTTTAAAACAGAAAGAACTTTTTCGAAATTTTTCACCGTCTGGATGCGTCTTTAAAACAGAAAGAACTTTCTCGAAATTTTTCCACCATCTCCATCAAACAAATAAACTCTCAAAAATTTTTCACCGTCTGCTCTCACACAAATAAACTCTAGAAATTTTTCACCGTCTCGATGAAACTTTCACAATCTTGTCAAATTTTTACAGTCTGGCTCTCGAGTGCTTTCGTGCCCCTCTTTTTATGAACAATTCGCGTCATGTGACGTTCCCCTTCCTATCATTCCTTCCTTCTACTACAAGCCCTTTGGTTCTCCCCCCCCTTAATTTTATTTGGAAGTTTCCGAAAAGATGTTAGTTGCTTTTTCATGTTGCCAATCACACGATTTATCTCCTCCCACCGTGGTTTTCTATTGTTGTTCCCATTCTCCTTTCTTCCAAGACTTCTACAGCTAGACGAAGGTCTGTCGGCCATTTTGTTATTCGTACTCTGCGCAGCTGCTTTGGGCGGCATGCTTCTTAGATCCCATTTTTTATGGTTTTATGGCTAGGCGGCGTGGTACCCTCTCCGTTTGACATCACCCCATTTCTGTTTCAACTTGTCCCGACCGTCGGCACTCCTCTTGAACCCAATTTTTTTATTACTTCCTTTTGAATTTCGCCCTCGTGTGTTTTTGCTGAACCCATTGCCCCAAAATTTTACATTTCAATATCCTTTCTTCCCTTGGCGAGCCGTGTCCCAAGAGACATGTGCCGTGAGCCTTCTCGTCGTTTGTCGCAAACGTTCACCCACGTTGCTTTAGGAAATAATATTCCCTGACATCCGCTCTTTTTCGGTGCTATCTTTTGTACTGAATTTCGATGCTCGTTTTTCTAAAGATTCCTTTTTCAAGTTCAAACATGTCTGCCTCTGAACATGTGTCCTCGTCGCTACTCCTTTGATTTTTTCAAATAATAGATTTTATAACTTTTTTGTACTCAAAACTTTCTACAGAGCCTGTGATGTCGCACCGACACTACTCTTCACTACCACCCAGGTCCCTTTCTGCTAGCTCCTATGTTGGCCCATGCTTTTATATTAAATTTTTAGAACGTGATATTGAATTATCAATTAATTCAATACACGGTCTCAATACAATAAAGAATTTTATATCTTATTCTGACATGTCATAATGAACTTTTTACAGAATTAAAGCCTTCAGTGCTATTATAAAAAAGGAACTAAGAAAACGTACTTTATGACAGTGGGAATTTATTTAGCTGTTTTACTGATATAATTTTTTTCTTTTGTTTGCTTTGTTTTATTTTACCCAACTGTCATACACAATACAAATACCTTACATTAGAGACATGAGATTTCAGCAGTATACGAGTACAATTTACAATAATATGTAGTAGTAGTTGAATAAAAATGAAAGCTTTTACAGAGGAGGGAAGAGAGATCTGTTTCGTATGTACAGAACCTGATAGTTAGTGATAGTAATTACATTTTTACTCTGTATCCTCGGTATGAGCGTTCTTTACTTGCTTTCTACATGTTTTACAAATTATGATAATAATAACACTGCATATTGTTAGGAGAATATTTACTACACTAATTCTTGCAATGTTCAAGTTGTCAATTTTGTCTTTGAGTGGAGATAAAAAGTGAAGCGTTCTCTAAATTTCGGAAACTTTCAAGGTTGTTATAACATGCGTATTTTCCCTTTTTAATGTTTCTAACAATTTACTTATGTTGATGGAAGATGAAGATAGAGAATTCACTTTTACTTGCACCGCAATAGAATTCATTCACCGATGAGACTGAACTCTTGGAATTGTCACATCAAACTTCGAATGCATTTTATCGATGAAATATGTCAGAAAGAAATATTTGTACTAGAAGAACAACTCGAATGTAAGATTAATTGACCTATGTGAGAAATATTCAATTTACTTGAACTTTTGCTGCTATTAATGTTTATTTCTGTATGCTCGCTCACTGAATGATACCAAGTTACGATTGTATTACCTTTGAAAAACTTGGTAAGTTTATGGTACTATTATTGAGAAACATGAATTATTGGGATGCACAGCAGTACTGCAAGTTGAAAAACCTTGTCTTAGGATTGGGAAAATATTGTTATTAATCAAACAGTTTTTGGAAAAGTCATTGGGGAGCAGGATAAATTTGATTTGATTTGGGTGTTTACAGGCAGATAGTGTTTCTGGTATAAGGGAAACGCTACGAAGTCCATTTTTCTGCGGTAGTGTCATAGGTATTTGTATGACGTCATAAAGATGAAATCTTTCCGTGGAAACAATTGGCAGAGCGCATACCAGGGGTTCTCCCTCATTTAACTTGGCGAACGTTATGCTCGAATAACCATAGACCGTACATGGGTATGTTGACACATAGGTCGTTTCATGGTGCAGATTCTTGGACGCGTTCCTTAATATTTGGGATAGGATATTTAGAGGAAGAATGGTAGGTTTCTGGTCACCGCAAAACCGATTTGTACTGCTGTTTCTTCAATAATTTTACTCAGGACATTAGTATGTCTCATTAATGCCAAATTAAATGTTTGATGATGACCAACTAAATACATTTCACTGTATAAATCGATGAGTACTTTAAACAAATTATTATCTTTTCGACACTTACGCTTAGTTCAGTGTTTCCCAACGTGGGGCCCAGGAAAATGGATATGTCCGGAGTTGTTAACCGTTTCGCTACTCTCAGTCGCTACTCGAGCTGGATATACGTCCAGTATAAGTAACTTCTGTTCGCTATGTTAGTAGCCGTAATTTCATTGTTAGACGTTAGAGTTGAATTACTGGTTATACTGGGTCGGCACTAAGCATTTTGCGCTATTTGTTCTGAATGGCGCAAAATGCTTAGGGTAGCGATTTCAGTTCTGCAGTATTTCGCAGTAACGCTCAGCATTCATCGTTGGCGTTAATTTGAAATAAGTGTTCGTTACATTGTTGTAAAAGTCTTGTTATTTATAATGCACGAAGCTCGTGGGGAGATTCCTTCTGTATCTTTGGATAATCTACAAACGAGCGAATCGTGATATGAGCCATTACTCGAGGATTGCTATAACGCTTAGCGAGGACGTTCCACGCTACCTGATAATTTTCATTCGTGAGTTCTAAGGATGAAATTAGGTTGTGTGCCGGATGTTCCACTGACGTCTTCAAATACTGGAGTTTTTGTACGTTAGATAATTCATCATGCTGATTTATGATGGATTCGAAGAGTTCACGGAAAGAGACCCACTTAAGAATGTCGCCGGAAAATTTAGGCAAAACCATTCTAGGAAGTTGAGACGCGAATGACCTCGCTGTGAAGGAAGCGTCGTGAGAATCATTATGAGTGGGGCGTGGCGCGAGTGACTGTCTAGATAAGCGTTTCAGAATTTCTCCGACGCGACCTATCAGTTTGTAATAATTTTTCTCGAATTCTAGTCTCTCTTTGTCATTGCACACGCCTGTGGCTGTTTCCAATGAGTCTTGGTACTTTTCGTGGTCCTTGAAGATATTGTCTAGCGTATTCTTAAGTTTCGTCAGTGAGTCTGGCTTGTCCTCGTCTTCACTATAATTGTCGATATGAGTTCGACATCTAGTAAGTTTGGATTTCGTAGTAGCGATCTGTCTTTTGCAAAGTTTTATGTCTTCTTCCGTCATAATGGTCGGGAGGGAATAAGCAGTAGAAGGAAAAATATATGCAATTGTTTATCTCACCAAATGAAGAGTTGAGATGAGTTGTGGAGGCGGTGAAAGCTGAAAACATTCACATTAATTAGTACATAGTTTAAATAACACACAAATGCAAATCTCAATATAAACCGAAGTGAATCCTGGTCACGGCACCAAAAATATATATTCTTTATGTTACGAACGAATAACCAGACGCCGTAAAACATAAATAATATACAGGGGGTGCTTGTGTGTTTCAACAAGCCTGGGAGATTAAAGAGTATTAAGATTCTTTTGCGGAATCGCTTCGGTTTCAACAAAATTCACATTTATTACATTATCACATTAATACATATATTTCCTTAAATCTACAATTGCTGAATTACTAATTGACATGGTAAATAGCAAACTTGATGTTTGTTGTGGGCAAACAACTCTCTGTGAATAACAAATTCTACAGAGTTATAAATAATTACATAAAATACAAACATTTGTTTATATTAAAGTTCCCATCCCATTTCCCCATTGATGCAGAATTACAAAGGATTTAACAAAGTTTGAAGTGTGACTGGTCAGTCTACACAAAAAAAAAGATCCCTCCGTTTTCGAGTTTTCGAAAAAACTGCCCCCCATTCGTCAACTAAGTGAACATTAACAAAGTACCTGCGAGTAGAGTATAATAGGTTAATAAATAAACAAAAATATTTGCAGGCTTTTTGAATATATATCAGGAAAGTTTTCCTGATATGGTCCTCATTAACGAGGAAAAAATATACAATTTACTCAAGACTCAGTGGTCTTCGAGCAAAGGTCTCGTTGATACGAGAGAGATACTTATGAGTTGGCTTCTGATGCCGTTGACCTCGCTGTGGCGACTGCTTGTGGCCGGGTACACGGCGAAGTGCTTGAATGAATTGCTTGAAGTTCCAGCTGCTTCTGGCTGAAGACTGAAATCGAACCAAGACAGTAGTTGTTGCTCGTTCAACATGCTACTGAAACTTAGAACGTAGAATGAGCATTTGTGCTCGTAGTTATGAAGTGTGCGTACTTAGCACTGTACTGCATAATAACACAACACTTGGATGATTCCTCAATGGGAATCATAGTCCAAAAAATCCATACACTATACTACATATAGCACAACAGTTGAATAACACCTCGTCGACACAAGTCCCTATGTCCGGGACGCACGACGATAGAATGGGTAAGGAGTGGCTGAAGACAGCCGTATTTATATCTTGTTCACAGAACGTGTATAAAAGAGCACGTTCAGGAATGGTGTTCATGGAGCGTACATACTGGGTACGTTCATGGATGCTGACTCACGGAGCGTACATAAAGGGTACGTTCATGAATAGTAGTTCATGGAGTCTGCACATAGTATCGATAGTATCGATTGCATCTAAGTTAACTATCGATGAGTATCGATATAGCTTAAAGCTCGAATAGCGCCTATTTTGAATCAATGTTTCTTACAGACACTGGATAATTATACACAAATTAGACATGTTTATAAACAAATAGAAATAATTAATAACAATATATAAACAATTAATAACAATTATAAATAACAACCCCTTAAAAACTTTTGGTTTGTAACAGTAAATGTGCCATACATATTTAAATTTGTATTTTTAAACGTAAACGTATTTTTATTCCACCAGTTCATTTTTTAGTTTTTAATTGATTTTATATTTCTTTCAGTTCATAGTGAAATGAGTGGTGCAAACAAGAAAAAATATCGTCAGTATTCGGAGGAATATTTAAAATTAGGTTTCATACCCGCTGTCCACGATGAACGTTCATTTTTTTGTCTTTTATGCCAACAATTCTTGACCAACAAATCATTGAAAAGAGGTCGTCTTATATGTTTTGAAAATTTACTTCCTCCTAGTGTGTTTTTCCTCAAACCAGTCATTCAAGTTTTTTAGTGAACATTTCAATTTTTTAATATAAAAAATTATGTATATGTTAGGGGGCATAAGATTTTAAGAAAGGCTTAGGTGGGGCATAGCACATAAAAGGTTGGGAAACACTGGCTTAGGACCTTAATTGCTTTTAATGTATTTGTTAACATATCACCATGCCTTTTTAAAGTATCCGAAACATAAGACAACAACGAATAACGAGTATTTATTGGTTTTTCTGTGATTATTTCTGTGATCTCTGAGTATTTATTTCGTTCCGAAGAGATTTAATTTTCTTATCAATAGCCGAACCGAATAAAAAATGTAGTTCTTCGCCTACCCCATCGATCAAGCCTCTCTTATTTCGAACCTTTATATTAGAATATACCTTAAAAAACGAATTCTCTAAATACATTATACCATTGGAAATTTGCTTACAGTACTTCTCAGTAATATTAAAAAATCACTTCACATGTTGACTTAATTACTTAAATGTTTTGTGAGTTTTTTGAAAATAACATATTGTTCTTCCACTATAATAAATGCATCCTTTAATGCTGGAATATACAGATCAATATGTACCAACCATTTAGACACTACAACTTTAATTTCAATGAAAATGTTACTGTTTCTGATTTGTTTAAATAATTTTTATTACTAATAGTCACTAATCGTTAATAATCATTGTTCCAATTGTTATGACACTCATACACTAAAACAATTTTTTCTTATTCCTAGTGATTATATATGCCACAATAACATAATTCCCTTGGGTTTTTTGTTAGTTTTTTCTTATTTCCTTGATAATACTACGCTAAGTTTCGAAAATACTGCGCTTAATCATTATAACGCTCACTTAATAGACGCGCACTGAGTCATTGTTTATTTTGTTGTCTACGCCATTTCCAAGCCAACCAACGTTTCTTGTAATGTATGCTCTTGAAAGACACAGCGATAGGATCTGGCATCATGTTTATCGTTCCACAAGCTAAATTTACAAGAAACTGCGCTGGTTTTCGTCTGCATTCCTCTCCCATGTGTCACTGGAAGCAACGACGCCAAGTAGGCGTCGCTAGCTGGCGAGTGCGGTGAATTGGTGAGCGGTTATCAGCTTGGCGTGTGTACGTCCTCTACGTTATCTTGACCGTTCAGAGCTGATGGAGCGGCAATCGCGGACTGCTGACACCACTGGCCAAGTTAAGTCTTTCCCTGGAGTCTGTGACCGGTCGAATGCGTGATCTTCCTTCCTTGCATCCGCGTCGCTCCTTCCGTCATTGGACATCGCGCGGGAGCACCATGACAACTGGAGATCCCTTCGGGGCTGTGATACTGATTGATCCAGACCCCACTGCACTGACATTGCTGTCCTATACACTCATACTGAATTACAGGTGTGCGGCGGAACCTTTGTACGGTGGCGACCTTTCTGTCTTTGCTGTTTCTTGGCATCTGTCTCTTCAACTCGTCTGTTTGGTAATTTTTTAAAAGTATATTGATGACGTGCGTCTTAGTGCTTGCCTGTGCACTAACGTCAGTGTGTAACTCGGCGCGCGCGCCGACCAAAACTCAGCTGATTTGGGTTCAGTATATTCTGTAAATACCTCAAGTGACTGTGATTCTATATCACGTGGGAGAGGCACTAAATTTTGATGATGAGCTACCACTTTCTTCCATAGTAAATTTGTTCTATTTCACAGATTACTGAAGTACGAATTCTTGTTACTATATGTGGTACTACCCACCGCAATGCCAACTGTTTTTGATTGATCGGTCGAAGGGACGAAGTTACGAACTAAAAGCAATTGCCCTGGATTGATCGGCAATAGCGTTCTATCCTTGTTATATGTATAATGTTCTGTTGGCATGTTTTGCGTATTCCACTGCGTTGCCTGTTCATGTGCTACGATGAGACAAGTCTTTAGTATTTCCACATACGTTGGATTTTCTCAGTACAACTCTCGTACGGGCTGTAGAAACGAGTCTCATGCCATGACTAGGTGTCTACCATAAACTTAGTATGCTGTACTGAACCCTGTGATGTGATGTTTTGTATTTCGAAAAACGAATAAAGCGGAAAGGAGAAGTTTGTCCCATTCTCGCGCGTATAGTTCTAAATAATGCGCAATTACTGACGAAACTGTTTGATGCACTCTTCTTAGGCGCCCGGTTCTGTGATGGCAGTAGGCCGTTGTTTTGATGTGATCAATATTTAGTAGAGCACACAGCTCTTCCATCAGCAATTAAGTAAAATTAGTACCTCTATCTGAAAGTAAGACATTTGGAACCCCATGGCGACAAATAATGTTTTCAAACAATGCTTGGGCCACAGTTCTCGCACTCTGATCAGGTAATGGTATTGCTCCGGGAAATCTCGAATATTGACACTGCGCTGTTCATATACACTTTTACCCCGAGGAGTCGGGTGAAGAGGACCTACTGTAGAAATTGCTACCTTCTCAAAGGGGTTCTTCAGTGCTTTGCAATGGGACACTGTTTTCCTCTTTTTGCATTAAATAATATTTTTAAATTTCCAAGTTTCCTTATAAAGTCCTGACTAATTAAAATATCTACGATTGTCAATCATCCTTCGATCGACTCAAATCGAAGACATTACCACCGTCTTCGTGTTACCTGAATGAGCGGCGAGTGGGTTTTCATGGCAGCGTTTTAGACTATAACTGGACTAGAGTGCACTCATAGTGTAAACTAGAGGAACTGTGCGGAGGTCGAACATGAATTTTAAATAATATATTCTCTGAATCCAAACAATTCTTTTTTCTGCTTCCTCGAAAAACGGTTCTAAGGATTCAGTCTTGCTGTTCATGAGAAATCCTCAGTTTGTCCCAGGCCGGCTCATAGTCTCTGCTGTCGCTGATCATGGAGACGATTGGAAACTATTTACGATAGGGCGTTGGTACAAGGTATTTGCTTGCCGTGTTTATACTATATTGTGAACGTGTGTTCTGAGAACTCCATTATCCAGCGTGCCTCCTTAAGCTTCGAATCTTTCTGCGTAATTTACAATTGGAGTAGTTTATTTTCGATTATTAGAGAAGAATGTCTTCCCAGAAGGTAAACACGAAATTTACGCACCATGAAAACCATTACAAGGAGTTCGAGGTCTGTTGCATATTTTTTCATTAGTTTTTTTTTCGCTTCCCCATCATCCGACATTCCGCGACTTTTCCTCTTTCTCTTTATTCTGTTTGTCCTTCTGAACGGTGCTCGTCCTCAACTATGGATAGGTGTGCATAATTATACTTCTAGATTTTCATACCTGATTTTATTTCCTTTATATCATCTATGTATTTCTTAATATACCATATTACTTCTCTGTTGCAATCATGCCTCGTCCTATCTGTTATTCCTATTGTTATCATATTCTGGAGGTAATTCGCTCGTTCTTGTCCATATAAGATACAGCCTCAAAGGACATGGTCTCTCGTCTCTACTCATTGTCCACAATCACAATGTTTTTCACCCACAAATTTAAATCTGTGCAAATACACCTTATAATCTCCATGTCCAGTCAGCATTTCCACGATTCCCGGATTCGGGCTAAACCATTTTCTTCTCGGCGAAAGTTACGTCAGGCATAAACACAAATATTTGTCTCCCTTTTGGTGAACTATTCCATTCTATGTTCCACGCTTGTATTAATATATGTGTTACCTGCCGCTTCCATCCCCTCTTGTCATATGTTATTACTTTCCCATCCAACACATCTGTCCTTCTCGACGCATAATTATTCTCAATACAAGTTTCTGAATCAATTTCACTCCGGGTAACACTCCAACTAGCACGTTCATCGCATCTGTAGACATCATGCAATACGCTCCAATCAACCTCAACAGATATATACACTGTATCTGCTCCAGTTCTCGCCTCTGATGTGCATTGGTTAATACTTTTTGCCATACTTCACATCCATAGGTAATCATCGGCACCATTCCTCCTTTATATATAATGTTAGAAATCCTTTTCTTGGTATATTAAATTTGTTTATCCCCACCCTTAACAAAGCATAGAAGTTCTCCCATATTTTATTTTGTATGTATTCAATGTTACATGAAATTCTTATATTTATCCAATTTAATTCCCAAATAAATGTGGTCCTGGACTACCCGTATTTTACTTCCCTTCAACTTTAAAGTTCGATCTCTCTTGATTGAATTCAATTTTCCATATACCATTAAACATGTTTTCTCTGATTCTATTTCTAGTTCATGTAGCACACACCATTAATTACACATCTCCAGCACTCTATTCTCATGTGCTCATAATGCTCGTCTTCCCGTGTCTTGTTTAAATACTACCACATCATCCGCATTTGCGAATATATTGTATCTTCGTACTGTTCTTATCATACCTTCAATAGCAAGGTTCCAAAATATTGGTCCTTTAAGAGACCCCTGCGGGCAACCTTTATTCATCTCCCAAATTATTCTTTCGTCCCTATCTGTAAGTATGATGTTCTATTTTCAAACTGATTTGTTAAAATATTGTAAATATAACCATGAATGTTAATATCCTTTAGTATTTTTAACCCTCCATTCCATTTTACATTGTTAAATGCCCCTTCGACTTGCATAAACAACGCCATTCCTAGATTGTTTGTTCCCTCTTTTACTCAAAATAAAAGATGTTTTATTGCATCAATTGTGGATCGTTTGTTCCTGAACCCATTCTGACACTCATTCAATATTCCTTTTTCCTCAATCCATTTTGTAACTTTTTCTAACAGTATCTTTTCCAGTCCCGAAACATTGCAAGAAGCGTATTGGTCTGTCCAAATTTGGGTCATTTGGTTTCCTATTTCCCCCTTTATAAACATCCTTATCTGTTCAATTTTTTCATGTCTGCGGGAATTTCCCATGCTCAATACATGAATTGAACAACTTAAGTATTTTTTTCGCATAACAGGGTAACTGTTTCATTATCTCAATTGTTATTTTGTCATAACCTGGGATTTTCCTCATGGTTAAAGATCTAGTTTTTTCATCAATTTCTTCTTCTGTTATCACAACACAGTCTTCTAAGTCCACATTTTGTCTTTACCAATATTCTGTTTTTCCTGCCCTTTGTAATATTACCCCTAACGACGTTTCCCCTCTCCAGTATCCCACCAGTGTACTATTTTATCTTCCCCAAACTGCAATGTACTCCTTACTTGATTTACCTTCATTTTTTACGTGCTATTGAATATGGAATACCTCACATATTCTTCCCGACACATTTCATTACAACGTCTTCCCACGGCTCCAATTTACATTTCTTGACCCTTTTTCATTATTCTCGCAAAATCTTTCTATACCTCATTCCTGCCAACAACATATCCTTTCCCTGTTTCTTCAGTCGCTGCTATTTTCTCCTCGCCTCTGTCCGTTCTTCTTTACCTCATCCTGTTCATTTCTTCATCAAATCTTCCCTGGCCGTTTTTGTGTCCGCGCCTTTGATGAACACTCCGGTGCACCTCTTTGTATTTTTAACTGTAATACATCTACTTCCTCATCCAGGTCTAACACACCATTTGGCCGTATCCCCCCCCCCCCAAAAAAAAACGTCGAAACTGTTCTACATTCATCTTCCGTAACATCCGCATATCTTGTCCTTTTCTTGTTTCAATTCTAGCAGTGTTTATATTGAACAAAATACACTTATGGTCGGAGGTTACACCTTCCACTCGCCATTGACACACATTCATTTCTACCTCTGTTGTTGTTATGTCTATTTTTGACTTGCCCATTTCGCTTCGAAATGTTGGTGTTTTCCCGTCATTCTTTATAGCTAATTCATATTTCAAAAATTAGAGTCTTCAGAAACTTTCCATTTCTTTATATTTTCTCCCCCATAAAGGCGTTCAGCCATTCGCTTCCATACATATTACAATTTTTGTCCTTTATATGCTGCTAGTATTTTATCAATTAACCGTATTTCATCTCTACACTTCTTTTTCTCACTTAATTATTCATTTACTAGTATAATATATGTCTGTCCTTGTCGTACAATACATGTTATGACATATTTCATTCAATACTCTTGCAATTTTAAGACCTCAAGTTTATTGTTTATCAGTACCATTGCTGCCCATCCACCTT
Organism: Laupala kohalensis; assembly: GCA_002313205.1. Lineage (NCBI taxonomy): Eukaryota > Metazoa > Arthropoda > Insecta > Orthoptera > Trigonidiidae > Laupala > Laupala kohalensis. The sequence goes on along the minus strand of NNCF01133301.1, from coordinate 102,949 downwards.
CCTCCTCAATAACTCGAGACGTTATTTTGTTGTGGCAATTTTTTCCCGTTTGTACGGTAACTCTTGAATACATGCTATATCAATGGAGTTTTCCTGTATATAATTAATTTTTTCTCGTGAGACTATAATTGATCTGTCTATTCTGCTGCCATATATTAAGCACCATAATCTGTCGTTTGATGGAGTATATTCTTTGTTCTATATATTCCGGACATGCATTGTCTGTTACCTTATGACCATCATTTTGTCCCTTTCGTTTACAATTTATACATACTGCTTTATAGTTTTCATTTGGACATTCAGTATATCTATGGCGCACCACTGTGCAATGACCACATATACCTTTTTATTATCGACAGGCTTCGGCCTGATGCCCATATCAATGACATCGATAGCATCTCAGTGGTGTGTTACAGTCCGTTACACGAAAGATTTCCAAAGCAATATATACTCTTCTTTTTGTTGTTAAACTACTATGACAATTTGAATCCAATTCTATTATTCGAGCAACTTGAGGTGTCCGTTTACGTATCGTTTTTACCTCTATACTTGTCGCTAGAAATTCATCTATTGTTTTTTCATCCTTCAAGTTCTGTTCATAAATTGTTTCTTGTAAACTATCTTGAGTCACCTCACTTCGCAGCCCATGTATTTGTAGACTTGGTAATCGTATCCGTGGTCGTTGTATTTTAATATTCTCTTCTTCTTGAAAAGTCTTCTCTAACTTTTCAGCTTTATTTCCTGTCTCACCAATTATCACCAAAGTACGATCTTTCCTTTCTCGCATAGCCTTTATGTTGTCAGTTAACTTTCTCTTATTCACTATTTCTCTAAAATTTCCCTAGCTGTCATTACGGTTCCTTCTTCTATTTGTGATGCATCCATTAACAACACATTTCGTTTCTCTGTTTTTTGGTTGTTTCATTATTTCTGTTACACATTGTACCTTACTTCCTAATCCAGTCATCAACTTTTCATCCAATTCTTTCACTGCTTCCAATATCCTGTCTTCTTTTATTCCAGCTTCACTGTCACTAGTGACTTTCCTATCTTTTCCATCCTACCCTTCTTTTGCTTATTTATCTCTCGCATTTTGATATGCACTTTCTACTGAATGCTGTCCCACCGTTCATCTATATTCACAATTCTCTCCTGCAAGCCAGTTAATGCTGCACTATCCGTTATTTTTAGATCAGCGCTATCTAGTTTTTCCCCAAAGCTATCATGTGTACTTTCGCATTATCCAGTAGATACAATTCATTCAATTTTTCGCTCAGTTGTTCATTTTCTTTTTTTTACTAGCACCACCATCTTACAGATATCTTTCACGCAATTCCTAATTCACTGTTGCATTTTTAGATACTTTTTAAAATTTTTGATTCTTAAAAATCTCTCTTCTTGCTTCGTCCCTTTTCCTTCATTATTTCCGCCTTCCCTTGTCTCCCTCGCCCTCTGTGATATTTTCTTCTCTTCGTCTTTCGTCCTTTTGTATTCACTGGCACCACTGCATGGAGACGTGTTCCCGCTTATATTTTCTAGTATTGTGTCCCGTTGCTTTACTCCCTCCATTTTTCACTTGTATCTGTTAGTAATTTGGTGTTTGCTCAATCGTCTTCTCATGATCGTATTCGTCTCACGATCTTTCCTATCTACAAAATGGCACTGTATTCTACGTTTGTTTATGTAATGTTTCTTTAACTTCTACTTTTTATAGATTTTGTCTACTTGTCCTGTTTCTTAATATGTTTCTTCTTTGCTTTGTATTACTCTATTTCTTAAGATCTTATTTCTTTATCTTTATTTATCAGCCATATTAACTTGCATGTAATGTTAATAGTTTTATTATACACTCGTGTAAGATTAGAGTTGTCCCTCCTTAACCTATTGTCTAATTGCCTGTATGATATGGTCGTTCTTGTCATCCGTAACCGTATCCGTGTTCTTAGAGGCCTTCTTCATTATTGTCTTTAATATAATTTCCTTGAGGTTTTATGAGTTTTAATTGTCTATTTTCTCCTTTTAGTATTGTCAGATCTGTTTCCTTAGTCTCCTTCTTATTAGTATCAATTGTGATCTCTCCTTTTTTATTAGTAATAAAGTCTCGTTTAAGGCTACAGTTTTCCCTGCATAACCTATTTGCTCACCACCTGTATGATTTATTCGTTCTGGTCACGCGTAACCCTTCCAGTTTTCTTATACTCCTATGCCTTCTGAAGCATTGTATTTTATGTTTTCCTTGTTTCTGGTGGTTTTGACTTTCTAATTTCTCCTTTTAATCTTTTCAGTTCTGTTTCCTTATTCTTTTCCTTATTAATATCGAGTATTACCTTTCTTGTCTCTCTCTCTCTCAGCTTTCATCTGCTCCTGTCTTAACTTCGTAACCTTACCCGTATCGTGTATCTTCTGTCTGCTTTCCCTAGATGATCCTATCCTTAAAGCGTTACTTTACTCGTTCTTTTACTGCAATTTTATCAATGCCCACTAGATCGTTTTAACGCCTTTCCCTTCCCTATATGGTAGTTTCCTGCAAACGTTACTTCACTCGAGTTATTACTGCAACTGGAGCTACCTATGCCCTCTTGATCTTTACTGTTCCTTGGTTTTATATTTTGTTTTATAAACTTGGTTTAATTTTTTTCTTTGAAATTATACTCTTATTTTCTCTTTCCTCAATCTTTAGCTCCTAACTGTGCTAACCTATAATCTCTCTGACCTCCGTAAACTTTACTACCTTCCTGATATTCTCGTTCTTAGCTTTCGTAAGTTTGCTTGTACCTAATAAAATAATTTTTTCACTGCTTTCTGTTACGTGTTATTTAATTTCTTGTTACAATAATATTTTAATTGTCTTGTTACCTACGTGTTCCGTTAACTCCTTAAAGTTGTTTTGTTTTTCAGGTTTATTCTGTAAATATTATTTACCTACTACAAATGCTTGTTAGCATGTTCTCTTCCCTTTTTACTCCTCTTTGATTTCATCGCATTGATTCTGTTTGAATTTGATTGCTTATGAAAATCACACTAATCTACATTTCAACACATAAGCATTTTGTACTGACACTTATTCATATACGTAACATCTTCTCTTTAAGTATTTAACCTATATCTTGCAGTTTTATGTAATCCCTTTTAATGTCTTTATCTTATAGATATCTTATTTTACTACAGTTTTTACGTTCTTGCTATGAACGACCACAATTGTCTTTATATTTCTTAATTTGTACAAAGTTCTCGCACTTGCACTTTCTTTTTATGATGTTCCGTATTTATTTACATTTATCCACCATCTTGTCTCTATGACGCACCACCACTTTTGATGACTTTCATTGCTCTTCTACTCCATTGCTGGCGATGGCTTCATGTAAAGTAATTTCTAAAGGTTTATTCACCAATTTTACATAGTTCATTGTGCTTTTTTCACGTTGAAACTTTATATACGTTAATTGTCACGTAGCTATAAATACAGACTTCTATACTCCGTTGCTAAGACAATTCTTCCCCTGTTGCAGAGTAAACTTTCTGTTGTGCGTTCAGTTTCTTGCTTACGCACGCTACTATACAGTCTGAAAGTTGAGACAATACTCCACCGACGCCGATGGGCGACGCATCTGTCGTTAAGACGAAGACTTCTTTTTCATTAATAATTATTATTATTGTCTTTCCTTGTCATTATATTTAGTCGTATAGTATATGGTCAACGTCTTCTGAACCTGATCTTCATACACAATTATATATGTCAGTTAATTTCATTTTGTGTAAATTCATGTCCTTATGACCTGTCATAATTTCTAGTATATGTCTATTCGGCCGAAACCATTTCATACTTGTCTGTGCTGCAAACCTTTGTTTCCGATATTATACTTGCTTATTCCAACTCTCTTCGAACCGTAATATATTATTTTCACCTTCGTTGTAATGTAATCGAAATGCTCATGAATATTTAGTTTCGTATCTAACATGACTCCTATGTTACGATACGCGTTCTTCCAGGAGTTATCAAAGGCATTGGCTACCAATTTCACTCACTGTTACGAGAGGGGGACCGACTAGGTTGTGAATATAGAGTCAGGATCATTAGGAAGACAAACAAAAACTAACTTAATGCTATTTATTTATCTACTAAATACCATTGGTACCAGTTGTTACCAAATACCCCTCATAATGGGATTACAAATAAATTGAAAGCTATCTTGAATTATACGTTACATCCAACGCAATGAGATTACAAATATATTGAAAGATATCTTGGATTATACTTTACATACTGAACTCAAGATAAGGAATTTACAGGTAAAACGAAAATAGTTTCACGAAGCGCATGTCTCACATGCGCTCCGGAGTGGAGCCTCGGCTCACACTGCCAGCTTGTTCGCTCGGCCACCGTCTCGCAAGATTTCAAGATGGACGTCCTAGGGGGGGAAAGGCCAATCACATATTTTATTATAGAGGCGTGATGGTTACGACATGGTTACTTATTCTTATTGGTTGGTCATAACCGCTGTCACACCGTCCTTCGAAGGCACTGCTCGCTCTCGCGCCAGACGCCGACCAACGGTCAGCGGAAGTGATGACTCGAAATTCAGAGTGACCGTGAGATTTGGATTTGCTGGCTGTTGCTCATCTACGGCAAAAATAACAGAAAGGAAATAAAATAATGAAATTAACTTTACATGTATTTTAGGATGTGGATCGTAATACCTAAATACTTAATTTTTTCTTCTAATTTTAATCTCCACTCCCCAATATGTATTATTTACATACTTCCTCCTTTCCGAAACCCGAAGACCATACCTACTGTTTTTAACTTTTATTACTTTTAACCCATACTATATTATCCTCCATATTATATTATCCACCCATATTATATTATCCTCCTTTTACATTTGTCAACACTCCGTTTAAGACCAGATTTCAATAAAATGGTCCGGTATGATTTCCTTGCGGACAACCTTTCCCAATTCGTTTCAAAAACCTCCTTTCACCTATTTCCTTATATCTGTCCTCAAAAACGGACTGTATTATTTTTTCCAGCTTGTTGTCAATCCCTAATTTTGCTACACATTCTTGGAGAAGTTTTCATTTCACACTATCGAAATCTCTTTCATATTTCACGCTTACAACAAGCATGTATTTTGTCAATCTTTTTCGTATAGTGTCAACAATTTTTCTGACCGCATCCTATGTTCCCCTTTTCTTTACAAAACAATATTGTTGTGTACAGAAATTTTTATTTGTTACCTTTTCTAACAACTTCTCCCCCACACCTTTATCCAATAACTTCACCATCATTGGCAAGTGTTATTGGCCTGTAGGACTTACATAGGGTTTTGCCTCATGTTCTATCCTTCAAAAAGAATCTTACTACCCCGATCTTCCACGTCTTTGGAAAATACCCATAGTTATAACATAAATTTATCAAGTGTATCACGTTTATCACACATATGACATGTCGTTCGTAACATTATCATAGCCTGGTTTCTTGTTTTTTTCTTAGAGTTTTCACCATGCTCCATATTTCTTCGACATCTTGCCAAATTTTATATTCATCTACATCCTCGTAATTTCTTTCCTGACTTTCCTGTTCTTTATGTCCTAATAATGATCTTAACTATTCATCTCCTGTATCTGCCAAAGTCATAGTCATTTTCGTTTCCTTTAGTATATTATTGTATATCATTTTTCGCTTGATTTTGTCTCGTCCTTTGTCGTATGGCTATCCCCATATATTTTGACGAATGTTTCCTTCTAAAAAGTCATTCCAACTTTCCCACTTCTTCTCCCATATGGCAACTGTACATAATTTAAGAAAAAATTGCGGTACGTCTTGGTCTGAGGTAAGAAGGTTCGAAGAACCAAATGTGAGGAAGGTGGATGAGAATAAAGTTAAACAATGGAAACGCTAACAAATTAATTTAATAACAAAACATTGCAACTAGCAAGATAAAGCATTAAAATGAGGCAATCAATGAAAGAGTAGAAAACTGGAAGTTCAGGTGAGATGCTGAGATGAGGTGAGACGAGATGATCCGATTCTTCAAATATTCATCATGGACAGCGTTGGGTTGGTGTTGATTTGATGATTTATAGTTGCCATGCATTCGATGCGGAGGCCAAAAATGCTAGCAGGTTAACATGTGGCGATTTGACCTGGAGATTATCTCGTGAGTGATTGCTTTCCGATACTCACGAGATGTGTTGTTGCTGGTTGAAAATAATTCCCCCAGCTGTCTCCTGGTAGAAGCTGAAGGGGATCTTGTTGGCTTACGTCTCGAATGATGAGTGAACGGTGAAAAGATGAGATGATGACTGCCAGAGGGAGTTCTGGATAGTGACCGTGCGTCCTTTCGCCGGGACTTGCTTCGTAGCAGCGCGCTGCTTGCTCGCTCGCTCGATAGAGTGACGTCACAGGTCGACCGCATATCGATCGTCCATCTTCCTCGATGTATTAGATGCGTAATGTGAAGTTATTTTAAATTGTGCTGACGGGGAAACTTAGAATACAGTTCCATGGATTCCAGGATGATTTAAAAGACTCGTTTATTAATTGAGTAATACTATGTCCAACCATTTCATTCACCATTTTTTTATTCAAAGGTGTGAATTTTGAATGAACCAATGAGGTTTAAAAAGTATTTCATAGAAACTCAACAGGTGAGAGATGTCACTCAATTGGCACAAAGAGCACCGAGTCCATGATTGTTCACTTACCCTATGTTGCGATGTGTAACCAAATCGTTAAAGCAACTTTATATGCTACTTGTGCCCTCGTATATTCTTGCCACAAATCCTTCCTCTTGGACTCATCACTCCTTTACTTTTGGTACATATGCCGTCTTTTATTTCTCAACCATTTGTTTTCTGTCAATTCACGGTCCCACCACCGTTTTCCCTTGCATATCCATCTCCTCTTCGGCTAGAGTATTTCTTCACTTCCTCAAGCATTCTAACTGTATCTCATTTGCCCTTTCCTCTATGGCATTTCCTGGTACTTGTGAGATAAATGAGTAGTCATTTTTCTTTTCTTTTTCATGTTTCTCCCAATTAACTTCTGTAATTAATTTTACCATTTCTTTCCCAAACACATGGCCTAATTTGTTCTATGATATAAAGTATCAATTTATGATTACTTGTAATTTCCCAAGAAGTTTGCTAAATGGACGGGAATATATCAAGAGTTTTTCAGTGCAGACGTGTTTCAGATCAGTGAGAAAATTTTCTTTATTATGACGCGAGCGGGCGACTGAGTAGTAAATGTTCCAGTCAATGTGAATGAACTTCTCAGTGACTATCGTCATCTCTCAACGAACCGATTCAACGCAAAATTAATAGGTGCATTTGTGTGTATCAAGTCAACAGTTTACGAGATCGCGAGTGCAGAGGTGCACATCGTACGAACTCATTGCTCGTCTTATCCTGACTTCTAGCTGACATCTTATCTGACATTGGCCGAGGTTCAAACTACTGTTAGTTATGGTCACGCCTACGCTGACAGCCAGGCGTCCCGTCGTCGTCTTATTCACCATCAGTAGCAATTACAACCCACGGTGATATCTATCAATTTTTCATGTGTGTGAAGACGTCACGCATACTTAGCCTGTTATTCAGCTGCGATAATCAGTTGATTGTGTTATGAATTGACTGACATCAGTTTCGTCGAAGAAAATCTGCCATTACGACGCAAGGACAATTAGTTAAGAGCGATGTGCGACTTGTTGACATTTTTGGAAGGGAAGTAGTTTTTAGTGTGAATTTGTGAATGCATTGGGGAATTAATATTGAATTATTGAGGTTTTGAATTTTTCCTGTTTTTATTGAATAACTGTAAATTTCAATGTGCTGAGTTCTTTTATTCCATGAAATAGGGTACCTAGAATCGTGGAAGCCCAATAAGTTGGAATTTTTGCGAATGCCTCAAGACAAAAGAATTATCGGCGTGTTACAATGCATAGAAAAATATTTTATACATACAATAATGAAATTCCTCTGATATTTCTCAAATAAGATTGCATGAATCAACTGTCTGGGTTGTTCTATCGGGCGAAACCACCCCCGCTCGCCCGATGGTACCCCCGGATCCCGTACCCAATCCTGGCCCGAGCCGAGCAACAGATAGGTTTGGGGTGAAGGGGAAGGGAGGGAGATGTTCCGTAATGGGCATCGGCGGTTATTCGTCAGGGAAGCCCACGCTGACGGGGAAAACTGTGTAACACTATCAGAGAATCTCTTAAGGGGCCTCGACGGTCCAGCCGTTTAGAGGGAACCCTTTCTAAAAGCGGGGGGTGCATTGTGTTCCACCACCTTGAGTACATTTTTACCGGGAGAAGTACCCAGCCCTGATCCTAGATACCGCTGGGAATGGATGTCTCGGACAGGTGCTAGAGGCAAACAAAGAGCGCCTCGGCCGTTACCCATCTAACGCTCGAGGATTCACCTAGGATCCCGAAACATAGGAAGAAGGCTTGCCCTTGGCTTGACTCTATGTGTGAAGGGTCGTCCCCTATGGCGTACCAGGATCAAAAGAGAAGCCGTTCGGTGTACCATTGGACAAATGGCCATGCCCCAAAGCCTCGTACCCAACCTCGGACTTTCACTCGGGCAAAGGATCAGACGCTGGGGATTACAGGAAGTGGTAGAGATCCGTACGCGATCTCGAGTGTCACTCAGCACTTTAAACCGAGTAGGCAGGGTAGGGGCGTTAGCCTTCAAGAGGGAGCTCCGACACTCTTCTTGACGTCCCTTGATTGGTTTGGACTCTGCCGGTAGGAAGTTTCGCCTTCCGATCGGTGAGCAGGATTGCTGCTCGACTACTGTTCGCGTATATAGCAGTAGGGAGGTGACAGCTAAACGTCTCCCCGTATACCAGTACGCCTACTGGTAGGTCCGATCCTTTAGAAAGGAGCCGTTGGGTCGGCGATCTCCGCCTCCCCTCCTGTAGCCCATTTTGTGCAGGTAGGGGGCCCGGGACGCAAATAGCGCCCACTGGCAGCTAAGGTACCCGGGTCCGTGAGATAAAATCGTGAGGGTGCTCTCCGGCTCACGTACCGGTCTCGAGATATTACAGTGGACCTCCAACACACAAGTGTTCGGGTTGTTAGACAATTAAGTAGAATTTTCTAAAAATTATAATATAATTGTGAACAAAAATTTCATGAGGAATATCGTAAGTAGGAGTAATACGTAAAAATCTTGGTACTTAAAAAGCTTCAGAGATTTCTCATGAATCTCAGAACGCAGAGTTTACTTCCGGAGAAGATAACAAACCACAGAATAAAATTGCTTATCATGACGTAATTTTATGTACATTTATAGCTTATTGAAATACAAATCAAATTCTTAGTATTAATATTTAAACAATTAAATACACCTCTTTCAGAAGAAATCTTTAATAAAACACATACGTTTCTTTCAGTTAAAACCAAAAGCACATTAGAAAATAGAAAATTACTAAATAATAATTCAATTAATAAACTATGTAAGTATTGTGAGATTTGAATAATATGTTAATTAAAATGAAGAAATCACCCTCGTTCGGGCGTTTTAAATTCGAAGAACTAGCGATAGATCGGGGGAGGAAAGTCTTCCTACTCTCTAAAAATTTAAAAGTCCACCGTTGAGATTTGACGAAGGAAACATTCGCATCTGACGAGGCGCAGTGAACCCGCGTTGAGCTCTTTGTTGAAGAGAAAATTTATAGCCGCTTAGAAATGGCAAGTACGCGAGGGTGTGAGTAAAAACGACCCGTCCCGGTCGTATAACCAAGGACACAGAGGGAGAGAAGCAAGTGGTGAATTGTCAGGAAAAGAACGTTGAAAAAGAGCGGTTGGAAATAGTTCAAAATTACGCAAAATTCCCAATCAGAATTTAGGCACAGGAGGGGGAACAGTTGTGGCATTGGAAGTTTTTTCGTCACGTGAAGTTCAAAATTGAGAGATCTTGGAAGTGGAAAAAGAGGTGTAGGAAGGGATGAAGTCCATTTAAGGAATGACAAATGAAAATTTCCTTCTTCTTGTTGCAGTCGTCTTCGTGTTGCAATCTGCTTCTTGTTGTTGTATCTTGAGCCGTGTTGTATCAGATCAGAGAGACGAAATCAGAGATACGAGATCAGAGACACGAGATTTTTTTTGCGCGAAGTGAAGACTTGTAAACTTTTTTGTGAGCAGAGCCTCGACTCAGTCTTATTTTCGAAGTTATCTGATTAGCTCATTATGTCCGTTGAAATTTCCGAGTTCCCTAATTTCCGGAACTAATTCATTAGTTTTTGGCTAGCATTTCGGCAGCAAATTCTAAATCCGAGACGCGACAAAACTCGTACGAAAAATATGTCCATTCGGCGGGCGCTTCCGAGAATCCAGGGACCGCCTTTGAAATTGAACCATGATGGTTTGGGTCCACGCCGCCCCTGAGGGCATCCAGGCAGCATAGCTTGCGGGAGGAAGGCACCACCAGGTTTGCTGGCGCTAGTGACGTCATTAACCGGAAGTCGTTCTGAGGTTGAGGCCAGGCCGGCTTTCCCGTGGGGTTGACGCACCCTCCACTCAGCACTGCACTGCTTGATTGGTCATCAGGTTGAGGTATTTTACGATTGTTGGTGGCATCCGACACATATCGTCATGCGCTATTGTGAGAAGACGAGTGCGGGTCTTATTGTTCAGAGGGGCTCAGAACTTTGGACTTAATGATTAATGAAGAAGGCCCAATTACCAAGAAAAAAACTCCACTTAATTATATCTTTTAAATACAATATCAATGTAATTGCATTTCAAGAAGCAAAAATTATTGTAAATCCAGTGTTTGTTTTATTTGTCAAAGGAGAGATTATCTTAATGTTTATTCAAGATGTTATATTTGTTTAAAATTTATGATTGTCGTTGAGAAACCGAATTCGGCGGAAATACTAGTGTATTTCATGTTTACATGGGTTACCAGTTATGTGTTTCTTTTGGGGGATAGCATGTAGGTTTTTTTGTTGTATGTGATTCATGTTAATTAAATTTAATGGATTTCAATTTGTCAATAGCGTTTTCCTGTAGTGGAACCCTAGTATGGTCTTTCTATTCATAAAAAAATGCGAACACTAGAAATTTGTGGAACCCTGAGATTAATTAGCCGAGGCGCCTTAAAGATCAAAGTTATAAGTTCTAGACTTTTATTAAATTCATAACACGTAAAAGATTCGTTCTGCCACAGTATACAGCTCAAATTATTTCAAAGTGCATTCAAACGCTTGGAAAAAATCGAGACTTTGTTTTTCTGTTTTAGCAACATGGGCAATCGATTTAAAACAATTGGAAAAAAGTGTTTTATATAAAAGAAAAGCCCTCAGGGACTTACATCTAGTAAGTAAGTGTTTGGTGATCACGGAGCTCCGAGTTGAGTTTCGCATTACTTCCACCTACTTGTGTAAGGCTCCTTCCTTTCTCTTTTCTGACCTTCCTTGGTCACGTTTTGTTCTTTTTTATCCCAAGACTATTAGGCTAGGATATCTTTCATTTTACTCATTTTTTTGTCCCCCCCTCATTTTCTTGTTCCCCCCTTTTTTGTCCCCCCTCATTTTTTTTGTTCTCAATGTTTTGATATGTTTTGAGATATGTTTTGATACATTGTAATTCAGGAGGGTTGTTAGTGTGTATGGTTGAGTCATTCGGCGAGTCCCACACGCGGGGAGAGTCATGTTGGCTCTCCTTAGTGCGTAACTGCATTTTCCCTACCTGTAGAATTTTAGGGCTCTAATCACCTAGATGTCGACGAGCCGTGAAGCCTCACAAAAAAATAAAATAAAAGTTGAATGAACGAGTTAAAATAAAGTTACATTTTGAAGCCCCGAGACACGACAACAAGCACGTACACTTCCAAACACAGATGCGTAGCTATGCGCATGCTGGGAATAATAGACAAAATGTATACGTGAAAGTCCATCGGTTTTATTTTGCACTAACAATGAGATAAGAGTTTTTTGACCAAAGTACATATGAATACAGCAATATTGTTGTGTATATTGCTACATTTGGATATATAGGTCCCTTTAGACCTTAACGTGCCAAAATCATTATTTATTGAGAATAGATTGTAATTTTGAAATCTACCCCCTGATTGGAGAGCTTATAGTACCAGAACGACTGCACCTATCTCAAAAATTGTTGGAACTTTTATTGTAGACAATTTAATGAAGATTATTGTTTTATACAGATAAGTTTTAGAAAAACCTAACCGTTTTTCTACAGTACGGCAAAACGAAAGAACGAAGATAAAGAAAAAAATAGTGGTGACTTTGAAGGGGTTAGTAAGAATTTTATCGCTGCCAGAATTTTATCAGTATTGTACTTCTCCCTGTCGTTGCTACTCTTGCTGAAATTTTTTAAAGTTTATGTTTTATGGGTGACTTTCTTTACATTGGGCTCCCGGATTTTGGAATTGGGCACTCCGCAGGGTCAAGACACTCTGGTATCTGCCTATAAGAAACGGAATACACCCGACTGTGAGGACCTTGACTCTCTTCGAGGCCGAAGTAAGTGTCTGTATCGTAATCGCTGGTGATCTCAATTGTAAACTCACTGACTGGTGTTGTAAAGTCTGCAATAAGGGTGGTAGGACCCTAGATATATACCTCTCGCAACACCCCTCCTTTCTCCTCATTCTGCTCTGACTCATTACTTCGACATACCTTATGACATACAGGACATTGTGCCTCACTCCTCCAACACTCAAATCCCGCCCATTCCCGACTTGAGCTGGCTTCAAATCACCTCCCCATCGTCTTCTCCTCCTATCTGGGTCCCTTTCTCAACGACTTTCAACCTTCCCCGCACATCAAGACGGACTGGCGAGAGTACACCTCTCGGAAGGTGCACTTCCATCTCCCTCTTACTTCTCGCGATGACATTGACCGGGTCATCTTTCATATTACTAAGTACATGTTGATGACCTTTCTACGCTCTAGTACTTTCTTCAAACTTATCCGATTTCAATAATCCACTCATGACCTCCGTCCTACCCAATTCGGCTTCCCTCGCAAGAAGTCTGCCATCCAGCAATCCTTGCGTCTTGCGCATGAGACATACCCCATTATTTCTCGAAGATTTTACATTCCTGCTATCTTCTGCAACTTCCCTTTCGCCTTTGACATTGTGCATCATGACCTGCTACTTCATAGAGCTGTTTCTTTAGTTCCTTAAGTCTTCCACCACCTCCTGTCCAGTTACCAGTCCGGCGTAACCTTTCAGGTTCGCTATAATCGCTCCTTATCCACCATCCACCCAACCTCAGTATGTTTCCGAATTTCTCTACGCAGACGACATTGGCACATGCTTTCAATCATCTTCCATCTATCTCATATATTCAATCGGTCCCTTTCCGCCTGGACACTTGGATTCCTTCTAATGGGCTCACCTTGAACCTCCCCAAGTGCCAGGCAATTATCTTTACCAACCGCCGTCTGACCGGCAAATCTTTCCAAAACGTGCCGTCGCTCAAGGTCAAAGTCACTACTGTGGCGTGGTACACATTTTGGGATTACAATAGACAGGAAACTTTACTGGGAGAACCATGAAAATTCTCTTCTTTCTAAAATGAATAGCACGCTTGCCCGTTTTTATCCTATCCTATCTAATCGCAGAATTCAGCTCAAAGTAAAACTTCTCATTTACAAAGCCTTTATTTCCAGTATTTCACTCTATGCGTGCGAAACCTGGGCCACTATTTCTTCCTGTAACCTTCATCACCTTCACATCCTCGAGAATTGGAACCTGTGGATAACTGTTAAATCACTGATGGGCACCCCCAACACTTATCTTCGCTCTGTCTTCAAATTAGAATATATTACAAAATGTCTCTTTCACAGTGGCCAGAGACTGGAAGGCGTTTGCGTTTTTCCGGAACAAATATTATACCTCATCACTACACCAAGCAATTACAACAAGTGATAAAAAGTATACACCCTGTCACCTGAATGAACCTCTACCCCAACCAATACAAAAAAATAGAATGACAACCTGGCAAGATAAACCGATACAAAGGAACTACCCCAATCAACTGACCAACAGCAAAATAAATAAAATAGAATCAGTTAAGTGGTTAATGAACGAAAAATTATTCCAAGAAACAGAAGGCTTCATAGTATCAATGCAAGACTGCGTCACACCAACCAGAAACTACAGGAAAATAATCCTGAAAGAAACCAGAATCACAGATTCATGTAGCCGATGTAACCAAACCAAAGAAACTCTCGAGCATATCATTGGTGGTTGCACACAGTTGGCCCAAAATGATTACAAAACTAGACACGGTAACATGGGAAAAATAATTCACTTGGAAATTGCAAAATCACTGAACTTCATTAAATATCTCATACCACCAGACCATCTGTATAAACCTCAACCAGTCCTGCAAGACGATTTGAAGTCAAATATTTTACAATGGGACAGAAGTACTCTCACTGACCTAACAACAATTCACAATAGACATGATACCATCCTTTGGAAAAGAAAAGAATCAAAAGTGTATCTCATCGATTTTGCTGTCGTAAATTAAGACAATCTAGAAAAAACAAAGAACGACAAAATATTAAAATATCAACAACTATCCTTTGAAGTAAAAAAACTCTCGAATGTTCAAGAAGTGATCATAGTGCCTATCATTTAATCTACCCTAGGACTAGTACCCCAATCCCTGGTCGATTCCATTAAAAAACTCAAAATCAACACCAATATAATAAGTAGATTGCAACACAGCGTCCTTCTGTCCTCAGCCCTCATTACCAGAAAGTTCTTGGACCTGAAATAGATTCTTACTCCCAGCAGAACTTGATTTAATAATCCACTGCTGAGAGAAAAACCAACACAAGTTCAGTACACTAAATAATAATAATAATAATAATAATAATAATAATAATAATGTCTTTATTACGTGGCGAGGCTCAGGCCATCTGGCCCGCTCTTCCGCCTAACCACTTTTAAACATACATGTATACATAATAGTTAGAATAATAAAAATAAACAATAGACTAAAATTTACACTTAAAATTGCATAAATGAAAAAATTGAAAATTACAAATACTAAAAACAGTTTATACTACGACAAACAGAACAATATTACCACCAACTATGAAAAGCTATTTGTATTCTTAATAATATTATGATCCACATTTGTACAAAAGATGTTTCATAAAAAAATAAACTTTTAACTACAGGAAGAGCAAGAGTACATATAATAAAAATACAAAGTAACATAATACGTTTTAAAGTAATTTTAAAAGAATTGTTATTAAAAGAATAATGTAGCTTACTCAACATAAACCATCAATGATTTCATTTAACAGATTTCTAATTTGACTTTAATTTATATTTTATTTTATTTTAGTGCACACTAATTCCTTAGTACTACTATTGAAGGAAATTCCTCAGATGCTTTTTGAAATTTTTAAATGAATTACTGTTTCTAATATATAAAGGAAGATTATTCCATGATCTTGCTGTGGCTACAGTAAAGGCTTTATTTAGGAAATTTATACGACTTTTAGGGATGCTGCATAATTTTTGTTGTTGCAGTCTAGAATAATTTAGTATCGTAACATTATCTGTTAAGTATGAAGGGGAACAGAGATTGATAATTTTGTAGAAAAGACAGAGACAATGAAACATACGTCTTTGCTCTAATCTAAGAATCTTGTTAGATTCATAATATCCAGAAATATGATCATACTTTTTTACATCATATACGAAACGAATACAGTCATTTTGGACTCTTTGAAATGTTTCAGCCGATGATTTATTTAAATTATTGTAGATCATATCGGCATAACCCAGATGGGGAAATAGCACACTTTTCATTAGTGTTTCTTTAGTTTTTACTGGTAGACATTTTCCCACATTTTAGTGATTGCACAATGGCATAAACTTTCTGGTATACTTTACGAACGTTAGATTCCCAGTTTAATAGATCGTCCATAATTACTCCAAGAATTTTTACTTGCGATGATTTTGGTACTATTGTTACAACCCCATTTATTTGTATTCATTTAACGTCAATTTTATTATTTTTCTTATTTTTACTCAGTCATGATTCTTTCTCTTTGTGTGCTCGTGGTGGAGCCTGGCCCCACGAGGATGTAGAGAACGGATATGTCGCTTCCGCTGAAAATAACTGTCTGCATTTGAGGGGCGTGGGACCGGCGTGGTCTGCTATACGCCTTGGTGGCGAGGTTCTAGACCGACCAGTAAGAATGAGTATTGATGCCGTCATAATCATGCCNCCCCCCCCCCCAAGACGTCCATCCTGAAATCCCCAACGTGGTGGCCACGAGGCGAAGGACTCAGTAGAAGGAGGCAAGCCTCCTCTCCGAGCGCATCTGGGACATGCGTTCGTAAAATTCTTGTTTTTGATCATTGTATTAGTAATCTATTTTGTTTATTTTTCTACTCAGTATCCTTCAGATACGAGATCAATGTAGTTATGATTCATTTGCATTACTACGTATCGCTCAGATGCTTTTGAATATCATTCAAGATACTTTCGACATATTCTAAATTAGTATCTCAGTTTCATTGTAAACTTTCGTTGTCTCGTATTGAGTATTACGCAAACTACTTCTTCTTTAATTGTAATGTTTCTGGGTTGAGTCCAGTATAACGGTTACAGCTGTAACCAACGATGGTATTATTAAAAAGCATTAGATTTGGTCTCTTGTCTTCTTAAAGAGGATCCTGGTCCACATTTCATATCCCGGACGATCCCCCCTCTCATAATTGTAGATGATACGCTACAGGCCAAGCGAGTGAGACGCCGAAGAGATAAATAGTTCAATTCAGTAAATCAAACTTTTAAGTGTTTAATTGGAATAGAATCAATTTCAAGGTGGAGACGCCGAAAGGTAATGTAGGACCCCCAGGAGGGTAGCACGTATCACTATATTATTTTCAATTACAACATTTGGTAAAGTCGTATTCTTCAGAACTTTGTGAGCTTTTGAAGAACCAATTATCGTCATTTGCGATTTTGAAGAATTTAAAAGAAGACCATTTTGCACTGACCAACTGTGCAGAGATGCCAAATTACAATTTGTTTGGTAAATTTAAGAAGAAATCTCACTTAATGTTTCGCTTACATAAAGCTGTCAATCATCTGCATACAAGTGATATGTACAACTTGATAATACTTGAGGGAGGTCATTTACATAGATTAAGAAGAAATCTATACCGATCCCTGAGGGACGCTCCTTGCAATCGGACATATAGATGATTTTTTATCATCTACTACTACAATTTGATGTCTATTTTCAAAATATTTCGTTATCCAGAAAAGGGTGGATTCGGAGAAGCCCAGTTTTCAGCACTTCGCGAGCACGGAATCAAAAGTTTTACTAAAACCTAATAGAGTGAGAACGGAAACGCACCCAACATCCAGAGATTTTCTCATATCTTCCGTTTCCTTTATAAGAGCTGTTTGGGTACTCCTACCATTTCTAAATCCTGATTGAAAATGGTCAAAAAAGCTGTTTTTAGTTAGAAAATTTTCAATTTTCTTACGCACTATCTTTTCTAATACTTTTGATAATGTTGGTAATATACTGGTAGGACTATAATCACTCAGGCAATGAGCTTTCTCCGATTTTGAGAACGGGCGAATACGTGCCATCTTCCATGACTAAGGAAAAGTTCCGGACATTATTGAAAAATTCATTATGTGAGTGAGGGCTGGAAGAGAAAAATCCAAAACTACTTTTAACTGTTTTGCAGTAATATTATCTTAACCATTTGAATTAGATTTAAATGATGAGACAATATTGGCTTCTTCACGATGTCTTACACTATCAAAATAAAATGAATCTTCTGTAATCGTCCCTTAGGCAGCAAGAGTCTGTAAAGCTTCAAATTTAATGGTGGGATGAATTGGTCTTGCAACAGTTGTAAAATATTTATTTAGGTCATTTAGCAGAAAGTCGACGACAATTTGGGTTGGCTTCTCCTTTTTTGTGCCTAAGTTTTTCAAAGTATTTCAGACTTCTTTTGTAGATGAATTTGAATTAAAAAGATTCAAAAAATATCTTTTTTAGCGTTTCGGATTTGATGTTTTACCGAGCTTTTTATACTCGATCTCAGTCTCAAGAGTTTTATTGAGTCTGAAATACCGATGGGCAGAATCACGCTTTTTGATTAGACATCTTAATTCATTATTTAGCTAAGGAGCTGCAGGACGGTTCACTTTAGATGTTTTCCATGGTGCGTGTTTGTCAAAAAGATCAGTAATGATGGCATTGAATCGAGATACCTTGCTATCAAGAGAAAATTCTTCATAAACGCTACTCCATGGATCACTGGCTCTATCTGACTGAAAATTTATGTAATCTAAATTCTTGTAATCCCGGTAATTAATTATTTTTTCTTTATATTTGGGACATTTTATAGAGTACACAGCGAAGAGTAAATCATGTTTCGATATTCCAGGAACAGGGATTTGACCATATAAAACTACTTTCGAACTTTCAGATACTATTAGATGATCTATCCATGTTTCAGTTTCATTTAAATGATGAGTTGGATTTAATTGAAGAATTTGTAAATTATGAGAGCGGAAAGTATCAATGAAGTTTGAAGCTATTGTAGATAAAGGAAGTTTCAGATCACAGTTGAAGTCACCCATAATAAGTACGTCTTCGTATTTATATACAAAATTTGTTAGAGGTTCTTCTAATTCACTGAGTTTGCCCGTGTTCGGAGGCCAGTAGACTGCAATAAGGATCTTTTTCTTTCCTATTACAACTTGTAAAAACAAATATTATATGCCCGGTTTATTTGTAGACTTCGTTATGGTTTTTGTTTTTATGTCATCCCTAACAAATATTGCAACTCCACCACCAGACTTTTTTTAAGGTTTTCCCTATCAATTTTCCTATCATTTTTGAACAGATTATAGCCTGGCACTGACACAATACCCGTCGAAATTAAAGATTTCAAACACGTTTCACTAACCAGTAACAGTAGCAATCAGCAGTAACATCAGATAAAAAGTTTAAAATTTCCGAGAGGTGCTTCTTAAGTGATTGCGCGTTTACATGCAATACGGATAAATTACGAGGAAACTGAGATAATGAGTTTTGAAGCTCTTCGACGGACGCAACTGAAAGCAGGTAAAGAGCTTATGGGGTGGGGTAATGCGACGTCCAGACTGAACACATTTTCTGTCGCATAGGGAAAAGCAGATATTTCGTAATATGAATGTTGCCAAAACTTGCTTACCAGGGAAAGAATAGTGTGCACTCAAATAAAATATACTTTAGTTCAAATTAAAATAAATTTCTTACCTAAAATATTAGAAAGAATTTGATATTTTTAAAATTTCCTAAAACTCAACCTAATCAAAAGTTTATAACAAAAATATTTAATGAAATTATTGTTAAGTTGTCATGTAAACCAAATCTTAACCAAAATATTGTAAAATTGTGCTAGTAATTTTTAATTCAATGTTATTCATATCTATGACAAAATATTTAATGAAATTAAAGTCTTAATGTAAGTCAAATCTTCGTCAAAATGTTAAAATTTATACTACAAATATTTTTAGAAATTGATAAATATAAATATAATTAGAAAGTAAATAAATTTAATACTAATAGAAAAGTAATGGTAAACTTAAAGACAAAATAATAATAATAATAATAATAATAATAATAATAATAGTAAACCAAAGTATTATGAAATTGATAACAATACTAACATTTTTAAAAGTGAAGAAAAGTCTTAGTTTTTAGTTTGCCCCGTTTAAATTGTCCAACTCATGTTTACTTGAAACCGTATGTTTGTCATTCCCAACCTTCACGATGATGGTGCCATCCATCGTCCACACGCTGGTATCGCCCCAAACAACACGTACGCCAACAAGGTTGGCTTATACTGCTTTCGCTTGACCGTACCAAGTGTAACTGCGCCAATCGTGAAAGAGGCTAAGGCCTAGTTCTACGTATCTTCGCGCCGATGTTTTGGTTGTGTTCTATAGATCATCAGAGTTTATTAATTGTATTCACACAAAAAACAATATTGTCTTGTCATGGGTATAGTGTCTGTACATGGAAAGACAGATTGGTTGAGAACACATTTAATTTTACGAACAAACCCAGATGAGATAATTGGGTCTTCATAAAAATGTCCTACATTAATAATGCTCGCTTGCAGAGTTTATAACCAATCAGAAATGTTTGGTGATCTTTTTAAAAATAATTAACTTAACTTTCTGATATGTGGGTAGTGCAATATTATATTATAGTATTATCTTATTATGTGGTACTTCAGAACGCATCCTATGTACACTTCTAAATGGCCGTCCGTAAATTACGAAACGCACCCGGGGAGAGGGGGGTTTGTGATATTCTTTCGTTGCGTTATGGCGATATAGGGGATGGTGTAACGCAACGGTACATTTTATAGGTCACCCAATTTAAACTTCAATTTTATCAATGTAATTCATGTACTCAACTTCCCAGTGAGAGCACAGAGCAATAAGGAACGAACCACAACGTGTCTATGTTGCCACCAAAATTTCCGAAAAGCAAGAAACTTTTATTAACGGGAGGGGGAGATAGGGCTAGCGTTACGTTATTATTGGGTGAGTGTAAGAGGTATCGTTACAATGACGTTATAGAGGAGAGGTGTTAAACATTGTAATTTATGTGTAACGCAATTTATGGATGGTTCCTAACCTTCACAGTACATTGTTGAATCGTTGTTATAAACTCTTTCCCTTGTTCTAGGTAATCTTAACGAAAGAGTGCACCATGTCCGAGACAAGTCAGGTGCAAACCATTGTGCAGTCATACATTGCTATCTGGGACCACATATATTTGCGTTCTCATTAAAAGTAAATAAACAAGACGCAATCGATAAAAATTGTAAAGCATTTTTTAGTTCTATGAAGCCAAGCTATTTTTGTATTCAATTCAAAACGGTTTTATTTGAACAAAAAAAATATACAATATATATATGGATGGGCTTAATACCCGTTCGCCTGAAATGTACCGTGGGCTGTGCATACTATACCCTAGTATTCACTCTCAATGAATTGAAACAGTAACTAAAAATAGAGGTATTAAAATATTTCGATTATTTGGTAGGTAAATGATATCAGTAGCGGAAAAAGAAATTAATAAGAGTTAATAAGTTATAATAAGAATTTTTTTTACTGTCATGGTTATTTTTTTCATNCACGGAAAACCAACGGTTAGGGCAAGCGCGCTAAGCGTAAACAGAATCTGGTTGGTAACTGGCAACCTGTAACAGAACAAAAAAATTCGGTGGGAGAATCAAATAAATTCGTAGAAAGAATACATACTTATTTGCAGGGCAAATAACATATGCATACTATAACATTAATTAATTAAAAAGGGGGCCAAAGCAGTTGCTCATTATCACTTACCTGCCTCCATTAGTCAGCTTCCCCAGAACTGCTTACTGTGCCTCACTAATGACAAAAACTACCAGGGCATATAGGGTTCGACCCATTTTATTGGTCGTAAAATATACCTCGTCCTTAATAAAGGTAGCACAACACTGTGTAAAATTGACTTAATTATTTATTTCTACTAATAACACATTTCACAACACATTTTTAAAATAAACCCTTCTCATAACATGTAATGTAAAAAAATCCTTTTTTAAAATCCCCCAAAATGTACAAATATGACATTCAATAATACAATATTTCTTATTTGTTATTCTTGATCGCTGCATTTTAACATTGACTCATTGACGTTAAAGTTCATGTTTTTAATGATCAAGAGGCCATTTTATGACTTTACCACAATATTAGCCATAAGATCGTGGGCCAAAATTACTTCGTAATAATTAATATGACTCCCAAAAGTCTTCGGCTATTTCACACGCTTTACCGGAAGTTCCCTTGATGTTCACACTACTTTGAACACGCCAATCGCTGCGAGTCATGCACATTACCTTAGTGTTCAACAGAATGGCTTCACACTACAGAAAGTCACACCTTAGTTCTGCACATGCGGTCCTTCGCCATGGCTGCAGGTGGTGATGCTCGCTCGATCCTCGGAGATCCCGGAGTGTGGCTCCCCCACACGGAACGCAAAACGTTCGTTGGCTTGGTCGCCCCGCTCAACTTGATGATAATGAATAACAGCGGAATACCATTAATACTGTTCATTTCCAAAAAAGTTCATCACTCGCGAAAGTCAATTCTAAATGAGAGTTAGTTCGCGTAAAGCTCACAAACTGAGTCCAAACGCTGGTGACGAGACCCGAACTCAACAAATTCGTTACCGTATGACTAAAAACATCGTGAGCATCTGATTATAATCACTGAATCAGAAGCAACTTTAAAGGAGGTCGGCAAGACGTATTGCTCAACCTCGAAGATTTTTAGAGGGGATATTATCTGATATCTCATCTCGTAACAAATTCATAATAGTCTCATAATCACGAACTCTAAAAATATCTAACTCAAAAATATCATGATAGGTGAATGATTTCAATCCATCTCGAATGAGTGATCTCAAGTACACGACCTCGTCATGAACCAACGAGAAAGAACCGAAGAAGAACTCTGATGAAACAAAACAAAGCGTGTCCCCGTGGTGTTTGTCTTTTTATAATCGTCTCCCCCGCCAGAACCCCAAAAACTTCGAAAATGACTCCACCCTTCTCTGACGTAACGATTTTTGGCGTCTAATGACTATCAATTTCTACTGCACTTGGAGTATCCTTGATAGGCTTGTCATGAAGTGACATAGGTCGGTTCTCAGCCAATGACCGTATTTGTTAATACTCCTGCTTTTCCTTCGTGAGTCTTCCCATCTGTTTATTCTCCGACACTTTCCATTAGTTGTAACCTTCTTCTTTTCTCATCACTTTGTTTAACTTAGATAATAAAGTCTCATCCTCGGTGTTCTGACGATGCCACTTTATTTTGACATGTCTGGTAAATTTCATCAACACCTTTTTTTCCTACGAGTCTCGAAGATTGGTTTGAGTGGTCGTTCACTCACACCACTACGTTGCCGAATATCGCTCGCTGGCTCGAAATTCCTAAGTGGGTACCCGTTCTACATGAATATTATTTACAAAAGACCTATTCTTCCCTTCTTCTTAGTTCTGCGAAACAGAGTATCATTGTATTTTTCTCGAGGATTCTAACAAGATGTCTCCCCTAAATTCATATTTCGTCTCGCGACATACCAACGTCTCCTCTCAAAGTAGCCGGGGTACGTCTACATATATCAACAAGTCCCCTTCGAATCGATGAAGTTAACATTTCTAGTATCCTCTCGTACCTTCAAGAATTGTTTATAACTAACTTCCATTTTTCCACACACTCCAATTTTTGAGGACAGCAAATTTTGCGTCTCTTTCACTTAAGAAATTACTACTCCTGTCTCAAACACAGATCTACGAAATAATACTTAATATTTATTTTATATTTTAAACTTCGCCTGAGATTGTGCTCCTACCCAGTATGTTTACATCGTGTCATCCCTCATGGCTATTACTCTTGACACACCAGACCCCGTTTAAATTCCTGAAGTCAACTTGCCAACCTGCTCTCTTTTCGTCGCAAGACAACCTCCATTTCTAAATTCTTAAAATTTCCGACAATATATGGCTTTCATATTTCTTGTACGGGTTCAGAAAAACTAAAACTAATTTTTTGTCATAATACATACCAACATACCCAAATAAATCTTGTTTACATATTTACCT
>NNCF01133301.1:15332-79068 GCA_002313205.1 Laupala kohalensis | reverse complement strand
TTCGCACATGTACACATTTTTAAATCAATGAAAACAGACTAAAATAGAATACTAATATTACTACTACTATCACTTATAATAATAATAATAATAATAATATAAACAGATTTAAATTAAGTGTATTCATTCTGGTCAATCTCCTTCATCAGTTCCGCCTTCCTCTTTTTTCGAACCATACTCAGAAACTTGCCAAGGAGTAAAGTAACGGAGATTCTATTATCTCGCATTATTTCAAAAGCGAGAGTGTAATTTCTTGGTGTACGATTTTATTCCCCCTCAAGAAGCCACTTTTTTCTACATATTTCAGTGTTAACGCAATTTAGCAGAATGTGGACCCAATCTTCTTGTTCTGTGTATAAAAGGTATTGCGAATCTCGATACCCACTTTTTCCTTAATTTCCATCCCCTCAAATCGAAACCAAGCGTAACCTGCTCTTGCTACCTTGTTTAATTTGTCTATGTACGGTTTTCGCCCCCAGTCTCCTGCCACAATATTCTGCACGATTAGTGACCTCTTTTCCTCTCTCTCAGCCGTTATGTTTTGTTTCTCTATGTCTTCAAGTATCTGAATAACTAATTCATAATCAGATCTCGCTGGAGCTGTCTGCCACAAGTGTCCTAGACCGACAGTTTCGATTATAGTTCTAATTTTTTGACCCCACCCATCGTTACACGTTAACTCGTAGCAATCGTATATATATTGTTGTTCCTTTCCCCATTTCTTATTGAAACCCTACATTTAATGGCCCTCATCTTAATTTTTACTTCTAACGGTAAAACTCCGAATTCTCAAAGAGTACGACAGTTAGCTGTACTCGGAGGTAAGCCAAGAGTATTTTTCAAGAGTTTATTTTGAAGCCAATTAAGTGATGCGCAATACCCAATACCCCGTATTTCAGCTCCACACGCTACTGTAGGTACGAATAATGACGTGTAAATTGTTACTACAATCCTAGGATCGATGTCAGGGATGGTACCAGTACTTTGGATTTCATTTAGAACGTACATGCCTTTTTGTTTTGATTTTTGTATGTGTCTTGACCAGGTTACGTTCATACTTACTTTGACACCTAGATAAGTGTAATCTTTAACTTTCTCGAGAGGTTGACGTTTGTAATTCCAAATTTCATTTTTACTAAACATCCATCCGTTTTTAAATACCGTGATTTTGGTTTTATGTATGTTTATACGTAGAGACATTTTATCACAGAACAGCTCCAACGTATCTAGACGTATCTGAAGTCCCGACGGTGTTATGGAGAGTAGAACACGATCTTCCGCGAATAGCAACCCCGGTATCTGTTTCTGTTCAGGAAGAGCACCTATTCTTGGAGCATCTGTGGATGCCTCACATAAGTTTTCTATTATTTCATTAATATATAATATAAATAACAACGGAGAGAGAACACTTCCCTGCTTCACTCCCTGAGTTACTTGAAAAGTTGGAGTTAGAGTAGTATTATTTGTTTTAACGCATGCATTGTCAGTGCAATATAAAACTTGCAAAGTACATAGAAATTTTTTTGACCCTCCCTTGTCCGCTAATTTTCACTAGAGGATGTCTCTGTTCACAGTGTCGAAAGCTTTCTCAAAATCTACGAACACGCTGCACAGCTTTCCGCGTTTCTTTCGAGTTTCTCTTTTTGGCTAACGTGTTTAAAATAAATAGATTATCTACTGTGCTGTTGTTGCTTGTAAAACCAGCCTGTAATGTCAAGAGTTTATTTTCTTTCTCGGCCCAGAGTTGTAATCTCCAGTACAGAATTTTGCAATAATCTTTTCCAATAACATTAAGTAGTGAGATTCTCCTATAACTATTTGTGTCGTTTATATTTCCATTGTTTTTAAATATAGGTTGTATTACAGCCGTAGTCCATGAGTCTGGAAAAACACCTTCATCGTAGATGTAATTAAAAAAGTCGGTTAAAATGGCACAATATTATTGGTTACTTCCTTAATAAATTCGGAAGGAACACCATCTACTCCAGGCGCTTTATTGTTTTTTAAATCGCGAATGGCAGAAGATATTTCATGTGATGTAATACACGCATCTAGTTCAGACACTTTTTCGGTCGTCAATATTATTTCTATTTCGTTACTACTTCGAGATGTGTTATCATTTCCTGCTAGAAGATTTTTAAAGTGCATTTCCTATCCCATGCATCTATGTTATTTGATATAGTTTTATTTCGTCTTAATTTACGAATTGTACCCCATAGGTCGCGGTTACATTTTTTTAATAGTATTTCTCTGAGGTGTTCAGCTTCTATTTGTTGGCAGGTTCGTTTACTTTCCTCTATGTGTTTATATTTTTGTAAACAGCTAGGGGGAAACGGCCGGGTACAAGAATAAAACGTACTTTCGTTGCCTAGCTCTTCACAATGACAGCATATCACGTGATTCCGAGTGCAGTGTAGCATCTTCATTGTACGTACGAATCGAAGAAATTCCAACGAAAGGCATTAGAAGTTCCTGTGGAAAACTTACTAAAGATACTAACTTCGATAGGTTTCTGTAATTGGATGATCATGAGAGACAATGGGCCGTAATGATCTGCTGATTTTATTTCAGCCTCCCTCAAAGTTTCAAACTGGGAGGGACAAGCAAGATGCGAATTCTGTTCTTTATTCTATTATATTTTCCATTAACAGATAATAAAAGATATATGAAGAACCCATAAAAGTGTAAACACGCATGTCTCATTAAGTAGTACCTTTGTTTTTGAAAGGAAAAGGCAGTTGAAGACAGTATTGACAAAATTCAAGACGTTTTCATGCCAGAAAGTAAATGTTAACGAAAGTAATGTACTTACTGTTTATGAATCAAAAATGAATTTTAAATTATTTATGTAAATGTAAGTTTGAAACTGCAATTGCTTTATCTGAAAATCTTCAATAATGTACGGATTTTTTCCTGGAAAACCATACTACACTAATTTTCTTTGGAAATAACAGAAGTTGATGGGACATATAATTTATTGGACATTTAATTTGAAATACAAATTGTGTCAAGTATGAAGACTGAAGTACTCTGTTATTCTACTATCATGTCATTCTCAGGAGAGGCTGAAAGAGAGAGCAAGGTAGTTTGTAGGAAGTGAGGAACCATCAGGAACGCAGGAAAGATGGAGAGACAATTATTCTGTTGAACGGCCATCTTCTTGAGGTTACAATTTTTTGCGTTCGTGGCACGTTAATTAATTTATAGGCTGTATGATGGGTTTCCAGTCAGTCCAACACATGATGCATTATGGCTTGCAAGTATAGCCTTCATTCGATTCCGTTCACCGGCCATGGAAGTCATCACGAGTATCCGGAATCAAATGTTTCTGATTTCAGTATTTTCTTTCGACATCACTGCGTATTATACTTCCGTACCACAAACAATTTAAATAATTATTACAAATAAGATTTTCCGTTTTGTATTTATTACACAAAATAGAATCATCCTTCCCTTTTTAAGCCCCTCATTGATTTCATAATATATTATTTTTACACTTCCAATTATTAGTTGCGAATGCTATTTTTGATTGTCTTTTTTCCTCTGATCAGACATTCTCCAACTTTGATCGTGGCGGGAGATTAGTTAATTGTCATACTGATGTTAGTATAATAGCTCCGAAAATTAAATTTACTTTACATTTGCAAGTCTGCTAGTATTTCTCATTCTATATAATTTGAATTTTCGGATATATTTGCGATTTTTTGCCTTTGTTTACTTGCTAACATTTTTCAATTGATTAGAAATGTTTAAAATAAAATTAATCGTCGTGGAAAAGTTTCATGAGTCCTTCCTGGTTTAAGTATGCTGACATTTTCATTGGCGTCTTCCTAATCTTCACATGCTGGAATGACCTTATTTATGGTTAGAATCTTTGAAACCCACAATAAAAAATTCTGGTTTGCGTTTAATGGTTCCGTTCTTCCTCTTTATCGAGTCATCCTCCGATCAGAGGATTTATTTATCCTTTGATCTTTTTAATTGTACCAAAAATAAAAAATTTGTGATCTCTCATTATTTTTCTTATCCTCTCACTATCCCTTCATTCTTTCTGCATGCATTAGCAATATTTCTGGCAAAAACTGCATTTTAATTTTTAATTTCCAGAGTCTCTTCTTTGCCTGTCTATTCTCCGCTTTCAACATTTAGAAATTTGGGCTTTAATGGCTTATTCAGTAGAACCAAAAAGTAGCTATGAGCGTCAATGTAATTAACGTCAGTACAGTAGTGGTATTACTTAAGGTAGTTCTTTGTATATTGAGAAGAGGAGTAACTAACTTTTGGAGTCCTTGAGTCTGCTCACCATGCGATTTTAGCGAGTGAGCCTTACGCCTTATGAACCAAGTCTCTTGAATCATATTGTTGTTGACTGCTTGAAGACAAGGAAGACGCTTCTGCACGCGAGGCGGCCGGGATAATCCATGGTACATGGGAGGCCACTCGCGAAAAGTCTGCAAATAATGCTGGGCTCAACAGAGGAGATGAATCCTTCCTCTGGCGGAAAATTTTCATGGAAACTTCGCCTTTGACTCCACAGGACACTAAATTTCTATGAGAACTCTTGAGGTACGCATCCATTTTTACGAGTTCATCGTGTTATTAGCTATAGATACTATTAGTGGAACGCATCTGCCGTAGAAATGAAATTGTTTAGTAAAATTAGGTGACTTTCTTTATTCTTTATTGTGGTAATAATTTATTGTGGTACCATCTGGTTTGTTTAACCAAAAGACATAATTTAATTGCGGAGTTAGTGAACGTCAATGAAGTAAGTCATGCTTTTTTTGGAGAGCACCGAGCTTATAGAAAAATAAGAAGTGTCCCAACAAAAAAAGGTGGCATGTTTTAATGTTGACAGAGGATAAATTTTGCTATTATTTCATTATATTAAGAGAAGAGAAGAAAACATGAACGAACATAGAATTTTTACTAGGGGCTCGTATTATGATGTAAACTGAATAAAGTATCCCGTAACGTATAAACGAGATTTCATTTTAACAGAAAATCTAATTGCTTGAACATTAAAATAAATTAAATATAGCAGGGAACTAGCTTTGTTGATAAAACCTTGAAATATGATACGATAGCAAACTGTTATGAACAATAACCAACATAAGCATAATAACTATAGCAGCATTAAATCGTAATAACCAACATTGAAGTCTTGTTAAGAGATATGAATTGAAAAAAGCAGCCATTCGTAAATTTGGATTTATTCTAAGATGTGGAACCACATGACTAAAGTAAACCAAACTTTACTTTCTGGTATATAGAATGGTTAGGGAAATTGGAAATGCGGTTTTATTTTAGCTACGAAATAGGAATATTTTGAACTTAGATTTGTTT
This sequence comes from Laupala kohalensis, assembly GCA_002313205.1. Taxonomy (NCBI): domain Eukaryota; kingdom Metazoa; phylum Arthropoda; class Insecta; order Orthoptera; family Trigonidiidae; genus Laupala; species Laupala kohalensis. The sequence continues at coordinate 73,722 of NNCF01133301.1, read as the reverse complement.
TTTTATATGAAAAAAGAATAGGAAATTTTTATTCAAAGAAAGGTCATAAATGGATAGAAATGTTTACTTTGGAGAAGTAATATTGCATTTTTCACCGGACGAGAAGCCTTTCAAACAAACATGTAATCTTTGAATGTACTACATTCCTAATCTACTGCTTTATCAAGAACGAAGAATTTCTTTTACTTTTTCCGCAATAAGAAGAGAAATACATTTCTCCACCAGAAGATGGTGAATTTTGCTCCGCACGTTGATTTTAATAACTATTAGCCATATCATTTGATGATTTGGCAGACACTTCATACTTCTCAACTGTTGAGGAATCGGACTCCTTTCTTGGGTGCAACGAAAACATTTTCACGTTGTCCTTGTTGATTGCTGACGATACCATATGGACACTCTTAGGGGATTTATATATTGACTTTTCAGTTTCACGATATACATCAGATTTCGATATTGATGTCAGCTTTAACGATTTTGATGTTTTTGTATCTTTTTGTTTGTTATCAGATCTGGATTTTTTGCGTAGTTTTGTTTCTATATCCCCTTCCAGGGGTTTCTGGGAAGGTGAATCTTGGACCGATGAACCTTTTGGTTTCAGTAAATTAGCGAGCTTTTGTTGGAAGATTGAATTGGACATGTTTGGATTTATTTCCGAAAATTGTATTTCATTTTCTTTGTCTGAATCAGATTCATCTTCGTCAAGTTCTGGTGGAGGGTATGCGGAAGCTGTTTTGTAAGGTCTATTGGTATCAATATGAATCCTTCCTAACCGAGTATATACATTAGAATTTAGACCAGGTCGTTTCTCCGCTCCTCTTTGCGAATGTGATTTTTCTGAGGAATGTTTGTGGTGCTTATTTTTCGAAGAGGACTTGTGACGAGATTTCTGCGATTTTGATTCTATTTTTTCTCCCTGTGGGACAGACGCTGACTGATGTAATTCGCATGCAATAGATAAAAATGGGTCCCCTTCTTCTCGCTTTCCATTGGTATTCTTGTCAGTAAGGTTTTCAAGAACTTTCGGATCATTCCTGCTGTGCTCTCTCGGACGAAGAGAATTAAACTCGTCTGATCGGTTTTCCATGCCAGGCTCTGAGTTTCCAAGCTCTTCGGAAGCAAAAGAAGCAACCTTATCGACATAACATTCTGTGATCGTCTCATTCACCTTAGAAATGCCAGTCTTCGACTTTTTCTTTTTATGTCCTTTAGATCTTCCCTGGGTAAAAATAGTCGGCAATGACTGAGATGCAAGAGAAGGCCTCTTCAGTATACATCCCGAATCAGTTGAGTGAACGATGCTTTGGGTGGCAGATACACATGGATCTTGAGTAGCTGCTGAATTGGTGTCACGTGTACTGACTTTTGGTTTCTTCCTGAAAGGGGAACAAGAGCTACGGGGATGGTCCAAAAGTTGTGTGCTATCTTGTGCATTTTCTGAACTTATAGAATATGGATTTTCCAAACAATCTTTTGATTTCAGAAAATCTGAACTACACTCCTTCGTTTCAAGTAAAATCTTTGTTGTAGAATGAAGAGGAGAACTAGAATTGATATGCGGATTTTCACTTTTTTCAATTTCAAGAAGTTCATGGTTCAACATGGAATTCACTTTAGTTTCATCCAAATCTTTTACCACTTGCCCAGAAACTGAAAATCTTGAATGCATAGTATATTCAGAAGGATTCTGGCAATCGTCTTTGAGAACAGGAAGCGCAGTGTTATGCTTGTCAGACGTAGGATTAGGTTTAATGTTACTCGAAAAATAAACACTATGCATCCTCTCATTTGAGACATTATCTTTACTTGATGGCAAATTACCTTTTCTGTGTGAAATCAGAAATTCAGCCTTCTGTGTACGTTCAGTTTCATGAAATTTGCTCTTATAATTAACATTTTTGGTGCATGGTAAAGAATCGTGTTCTAATATTGAGCAAAAACATTTCTCTTTACAAACATCAGGTTTGACTGCAATTGTTGTAGAATCCTCTTTAACAGGTGATATATCCAATAGCACATCCATTTTTCGTTTTGGAGCTTTATCTTTAATTGCTGGCAAGTTAACTTTTTTAAATGAAATTGGAACTGGAGTATTTTGTGTACGTTCAGCTTCATGTGTTCTGATCTTAGTTTCGTCATCTTTTGTGCGCGAGCAATAAACGTCCTTTGTTCTTGAAGCAGAACATTTCACTTTGCAATTATCAGATATGGCAGCAACTGTTGCAGTATTAACTTTAAAAGGTGATATATCCAATGGTACATCCCTTCTCTGTTTTGGAGCATCACTAATATTTGATAGAAAATTACCTCTTACGTGTGAAAGAACTTCATCCTTTTGTATACGTTCCGTTTTGTCAATTTTCCTCTTATCTTCGGTATGTAAACTATTGTGTTCCAATGTTAATGCAGAAACTTTATCTTTGCAAACTTCGGATGTGAACGCAATCAATATACTATCCTCCTTGACGCGTAATACATCATTTCTTTGTTTTGGAGCATCATCATTGTTCACTGGCATGTTACCTTTCTTGTGAGCAATAAGAACTTCAGAAGTTTCTGCAAGATCAGCTTCATTGATCCTCTTCTTACAATCTGCGGTGCGTGGTAAAGAAATGAGTTTTGTTGCTGAGTCAGGGAACGTCTCGTTACCAATCATTGTTTTGACAGCAAATATCGTCGTATCCACTTTAACAGGGGACGTACCTGATACTACATCCATACTCAGTTTTAGATTATCATATTCATTTGGTGGTGCGTTACCTTTTTCGTGACCAATAAGAAATTGAGACTTTTTTGGAAGTTCAGCTTCATTGGTTCTCTTCTTATTGACTACGGTGCGTGGTAATAAAATGCGTTCAGATGTTGAATCAGAAAACGTTTCATTACCAACCTTAGCTATGGCAGCAATTGTTGTAGTATCCATTTTAGCAGGTGATGCATCTGATACTACATCCATAATAAGTTTTTGAGTTTCATCTCTATTGGCTTGCACACTATCTTTCTTCTGAGCAATAAGAAATTGAGTCTTTTTTGCAAGTTCATTTTCATTAGTTCTATTCTTACTATCTACGGTGCGTGGTAATGAAATATGTTTAGGTGATGAGTCAGGAAACATCTCATCACCAACCTTAGCTTTAACAGCTAATGGTGAAGTATCCATTTTAAAAGATGACGCATCTGATTCTACATCAGTACTCAAATTTGAAGCATTATCTTTATTTGTTGGCACATTACCTTTCATGTAAGTAATAGAATGTTGAGACTTTTTTGCAAGTTCAGAATCATTGGTTCTCTTCTTACTATCTAAGGTGCATGGTAATGGAATGTGTTTAGGTGTTGAATCAGAAAACTTCTCGTTACAAACCTTAGCTTTGATATCTATTGTTGTAGTATCTACTAGTGCCGCATCTGACGCTACATCCATACCCAGTGGAGCATCATCTTTATTTATTGGCAAGTTTCCTATCTTGTGAGAAATAAGATCATGAGACTTTTTCGCAAGTTCAGCTTCATTGGTTCTCTTTTCACTATCTACAATGCATGGTAATATAATGTGTTTAGATATTAAATCAGAAAACGTTTCGTTACTAACCTTAGCTATGGCAGCTATTGTTGTTGTATCCACATTAACAGGTGACGCACCTGATACTACATCCATAGTTAGTTTTTGAATTTCATATCTATTGGCTGGCATATTACCATTCTTCTGCGCAATAAGAACTTGAGTTTCTTTTGCACATTTAACTTCATTGGTTCTCTTCTTACTATCTATGGTTTGTGATAATGAAATAAGTTTAGGTGATGAGTCAGAAAACGTCTCATTATCAAACATAGCTTTGGCAGCGCAGGCATCTGCTTTAATAGATGACGCATCTAATACTACATCCACAATCAGATTTGGAGAATTATCTTGATTTGCCGGCGCGTTACCTTTCTTGTGAGCAATAAGAACATGTGTCTTTTTTGCAAGTTCTGCTTCATTGTTTCTTTTATTATTATCTACAGTGCGTGGTAACAAAATGAGTTTAGGTGTTGAATCAGAAAACGTCTCGTTACAAACCTTAACTTTGGACGCTATAGTTGTAATATCTATTTTATCTGGTGACGCCTCTGATAATACTTCTATATTCAGATTTGAAGCATTAGCTTTTGTTTTTGGCGTGTTACACTTTTGGTGAGCAATAAGAACTTGAGACTTTTTTGCAAGTTCAGATTCATTGGTTCTTTTTTTTCTATCTACAATGCATGGTAATGTAATGTGTTTAGGTGTTGAATCAGGACACGTTTCGTAGCCAATCTTAGCTTTGGAAGCTATTGTTGTAGAATCCACTTTAACTAGTGACGCATCTGATATTACAACCATACCCAGTTTCGGAGCACCTTCTTTGTTTCCTGGAATGTTACCTTCCTTGTGAGCAAAAAACAAATTAGACTTTTTAGCAAGATCAGCTTCATTGATTCCCTTCTTAATATCTACTGTTGGTGGTAATGAAATGAGTTTAGATGTAGAGTTAAAAATCTCATCATTAGCAACATCAGCTTTTGCTGTTATTGTTGTTGTATCCACTTTAACAGGTGTCGCATGTGATGCTATAACCATACTCAGTTTTGGAGCTTCATCCTTATTTGCCTGTACGTTACTTTTCTTATGATCAATAATAACTTGAGTCTTTTTTGCAAGTTTATCTTCATTGGTTCTCTTCTTACTATCTACGGTGCGTGGTAATGAAATGAGTTTAGGTGTAGAGTCAGAAATCTTTTCTTCAGAAACCTTATGTTTTGCTGCTATTGTTGTTGTATCCACTTTCACAGGTGTCGCATGTGTTGCTATATCCATACTCAGTTTTGGAGCATGATCTTTATTTGATGTCACGTTACCTTTCTTGTGAGCAATAAGATCTTGGGACTTTTTCACAAGTTCAGCTTCATTGGTTCTCTTCTTATTATCTACTGCGCGTGGTAATGGAATGTCTTTAGATGTTGAATCGGAAATCATGTAGTTACAAACCTTACCTTTAGCAGCAATAGTTGTTGTATCCACTTTAAGAGGTGCTTCATCTGATTCTATATCCATACTCACTTTTGAAGCATCATCAATATTTGTTGCCACGTAACTTTTCTTGTGAGCAATATGAACTTGAATTTCATTTGCTAGTTCGTTTTTATTGGTTTTCTTCTTACTATCTACTGGTAACGAAATGGGTTTAGGTGTTGTGTAAGAAAATGTCTCGTTACCCACCTTGGTTTTGGTCGCAATTTTTGTAAATACCACTTCAAGGTCTGACGTACTTGATACTACATCCATACTCGGTTTTGGAGCATCATCTTTATTTGCTAGTATGTTACCTTTTTTGTGAGCAATATGAACCTTAGCCTTTTTTGCAAGTTCAGTTTTATTTGTTCTTTTCGTACTATCTATGGTGCGTGGTACTGAAATGAGTTTAGTTGTTGAGTCAGAAAGCGTCTCGTTAGCAACTTTAGCTTTGGCTGAAATTGTTGTAGTATCCACTTTAAGTAATGTTGTATCTGATAATATATCCATTTTCTGTTTTGATGTTTTATCATTTATCAATGCCAAAATATTTTTTTTGTTTGAAATCAGAACTGAAGTCTTTTGTATACGTTCAGTTTCATATGTTTTGTTCTTACTTTTTTCATATTTGGTTCGTGGTGAATATTCATGTTTTGTTCGTGAGGATGAAATCTTTTCCTTTGACACATAAGCTTTGGCAGCAATTTTCGTAGTATCTTCTTGAACAGGAGCTTTATCCAGTAATACTCCTCTTTTCTTTTTTATTCCATCATCTTTATTTGATGGCAAAAGACTACTTTCGTGTGTAATAAAAATTTCTTGCTCTTCTATATGTTCTGTTTCGTTGGTTTTACTCTTTTTTTTATCATCTTTGTGTCGTGGTGAATGATTGTTTTTTGTCCTTGGGGCAGAAAAATTCCCTTTGCAATTATTAGATTTGTCTGCTAATGTTGTAGTATTAATTTTAAGGGGAAATATATTCGATGGTACATCCATTTTCTGTTTTGGAAATTCAATTTTATTTGATGGCAAATTGCCCTTTTTATGTGTTACAAGATTTTGAATCTTTTGTGTAAGTTCAGTTTCATGGGTTCTGTTCGTACTATCTTTGGAGTGTTGTGAACTATATTCGATTTTTGATGCACATAATCTCTCTTTGCAAACGTCAGATTTGGCGGCAACTGTTGTAGTATTCTCTTTAAGGGGAGTTATATCCGATATTTTATCCATTCTCTGTTTTGGAGTATCATCATTATTTTCCGGCAATTTGCCTGTTTTGTGAGCAAAGGGAACTTGCCCTTTTTGTTTATGTTCAGAGACAGTAGTTCTGTTTTTACTATCTTTTGTGCGCGATAAAGAATCGTGTTTAGTTGTTGACTCAGAAATCTCCTTATGGATATTAACTTTGGTAGCAATTGTTGTAGTATGCTCTTTAACTTGTGATATATTCGGAATTGTACATATTATTTGCTTTTGAGCATTATCCTTATTTGATGGCGAATTACTAATGTGTGCAAAAAGAAACTGTGGCTTTTGTATATGTTCAGTTTCGTTGGTTTTGCTGTTTCTTTCTTCATCATTGGGTTGTGGTAAATATTTGTGTTTTGTCTTTGAGGCTGAAAATTTATCTTTGCAATTATCAGATTTGCCTGCAACAGTTGTAGTATCAATTTTAAGAGGAGATATCTGAGATAGTACATCTTTTCTGTGTGTTGGAGCATCATTATTTGATGGTAAATTACCTTTTCCTTGCGAAATCGGAACTTCAGTCATTTTTGTACGTTCAGTTACATGAATTCTTCTTTTACTATCTTCGGTGTGTAGTTTATGGCGTTCTATTGTTGATTCAGAAAATTTCTCTTTGCAAACTTCGGATTTGGCCACAATCGACGTACTAACGTCTTTGACACGTAATACGTCACTTCTCTGTTTTGGTGCATCATCATTTTTTGCTGGTATATTACCTTTTTTGTGAGCAATAAGAATTTGAGGCTTTTGTGCAATGTCAGTTTCATCGGTTCTCTTCTTACTTTCTTCGGTGCGTGGGAAAGGAATGAGTTTAGTTGAGTCAGAAAATGTCTCGTTACACACGTTAGGTCTGGCAGCAATAGTTGTAGTATCCGCTTTAACTAATGATGTGTCTGATAATTCATCCATTGTCCGTTTTGGTGCACCATCTTTTGTTGCTGGCGAATTATCTTTTTTGTGTGCTATAAGAATCTGTGGCTTTTGCGTAAGTTCAGTTTCGTTGCTTCTTTGCTCACTATCGGCGGTGTATGGTAAATATGAGTGTTTTGTTGTTAAGACAGAAAATTTATCCATGCAAATATCAGATTTCACAGCGACAGTTTCATTACCGACTTTAGAAGATGATAAATCCGGATTATTATTTGTCTTAGGAGGTGTAGAATTTTTGGGATATGTACATCTATCAATGTTGTTGTTTTTACTTTCTTTCAAGGATGGTATGCCAGGGGCTCGAATTGGAGAAAGTAATTTTGGCATCTTCGTTAATTCTGAAATGTCAAAATCTTCGTAGTTACCAATTTCTCTCAGTGGTGGAGGATCTTGTATAGGAGATAGTAGTTTTGGTATTTTCGTTGATTCTATAATATTTAATATTTCTCCACTACAATTATCTTTCGAAGATTGTTGATCTTGCCTACGTGATAGTAGTCTTGGTATTTTCATTAGTTGTGAAATATCAAAACTTTTATCATGTGCCTGATTTGTTGGAGACCGATCTACGAAAGCTGGAAGAGATCTAGTCATGTCCGGAAGTTTAATATTATCTAATCTATTTCTAGAGCTTCTTTTCATGTCTGTTTTATGAAATCTCCCTGTAGTTGAAGGTTTCATCGTTCTCGAAAAGACCGTATTGTGTGACATCTTGTTATCTTGAACAGCTGACAAATGAAAATTTGGGTTCGTTGGCCTTGATGTGTTCTTTTTAGGAGATAAGCTTTTCTGAAGGTCATTACCTGTTTTGCTAGTTGGTTTTAAAGTAAAACTTTGTTCAGTTAGAGCTGATGAGTGAGTGTTCGAATATTTCAATTTCTTATAACTGTTCCCAGCATCGTCTCCTAATGAATCGTGCGCATTCTTATTTTTTGATTTATGGGATGAGTATAATTGTGGGTTGGAACCTTTACATTTGTTTTCACTATCTTCCTTGGTGACTTTCTGAATGCAGAGATCTGTCGCACTCTCTGATTGCGCTCCAAGCAAACTCTTTGAGATACAAAATAAACCATTGATTGGTTTCGTAAACAGGGAGAATGTCGACTTTACCATCAACTCATAATCAGTTAGTTGTTTTCTAACTTCGGTTTCACATTTCTCTGCATGGAATGAATCTTTAGATAGGTTTAGAGGACAGGAGTTCGTCTTAGTATTGATTTCTTCATTCTGTACTATTCTTTGTTTCAAATGAGATGTTTGGACTGTACGAGGGTCATGGAGCTTAGGTATAGACTCCAGAGATAGACCTTTTGTCTTCTCTGGAATAGTCTTACATCGAGACTGCTCGGATTTGAGAAGTTTGAGATTTGAGACAGGAGCAGGTTTTACAGAGTTTAGCTCGTCAGACTCATCGGAATCTGAACTTGATATTGAAAGTTTCATTTGAAACCCGACTTCCCGATTGTGGGCTCGTTGAACATCCTTTCTACTTTTAGGATTTTCTGCGCATGGCAATGTGATATTCTCCGTTTCATTGATATGTTTTATTGCCTTGTGAGATTTGGAAGACAAATCGAAAATACTGGTTTGTTCATTTTCATTGATCTCAAGGTCATTGTTAAAATAATTACACTCACTTTCAAGTTGAGGGGGAAATAACGAAGAAATGGCTGCGGATGGTCTTTCATTTTTCTTTTGATTAAGGTTAGATTCTTTTGTCAGACATAATTTTGTGTTTTGAGCCAGATCCAGTTTAATTTCTTCCTTGGCTAAATCTTCTGTATTTTCAACAAGTTGATGTAGTGGCTGAGTTTCGGTATCTGAAATGGAATGATAAATAGTCTCCAAAACTCTGTATAATCTATTTTATTAGGATTCAATGTCATAATCAAAGTAAATATACTCACAATCAAAATTCGAGGAAAATAATGAAAAAATATGTGGTGGTGTTGCGGGTGGCCTATCATATCCCTTTCGACTCACGCCCTGTTCGTTTCCATGGCATAATTTTGACTTTTGTGCCAGATTAAATTTAACATTCTTCTTCTTAAAATCTTTCCTGATTTTTACATCGGATACATTAGGGGTCTGGTTTTCGACGTCTGGAAAAAAATGATTAAATGTTTTTATTTATAAAACCCGAGTAGTTGATTTCATTCCGATTTGACGTGAATATAATAATAATAATAATAATAATAATAATAATAATAATAACAACAACAACTCACCAATTAAGTTGGGAGCAAGTAATAAATGAGCACGTGGTGGAGTTGCGGGTTGCCCACCTTTGTTCTTGCTGACGCCATGTTCATCTTGCTGTGGAACCATAGAATTTGACGCGCGATCCAAATTAACTCCTTTCTTGGATATATCTACCCTTCTTCTTACATCAAGTGGATTCAATTTAACTTCTCTCTTGGTTAAATTTTCCTTGATTTTTCCTTCAGGTTCCTTAGACTGCTGGATTTTGGAGTCTGGAAAATAATTATTCTATAGTTAAGTAAGCTGAGAACTTGGTTTCATTCCGATTCAACGTTATCATTGAAATAATTGAACTGACCGTGTGAGCCAATAAAAACTAATGAATTAGCACGTGATGGTATTATGAGTAGTCCGTCTGTTTTGTTTTTTCTTTTACACTGTTCATTTTTCTGCGAAAATATTACATTTGGTACCCTGTCCAATTTTTCTTCCTTGGTAAGATGCATCCTTTCTTTTGCAACCCTTGGATTACATTTTACTTCTTTCTTCGTTAGATCTACCTCTAGTTTTGCATTATGCATATTAGGCGGCTGGTTTTCGTCGTCTGAAAAGGAACGATGAAATGTTTTTTTAATCAGTAGTTAGTTTTATTCCGATTGATTGTAATTATTGAATTAATTATACTCACCTTCTGAGTCAGTAAACAATGAATGAAAACGTGATTTTGTTACTGGCTGTCTGTCTTTGTTATTATTACTGACGTCCTGTTCACCTTGCTGCGGTACCATCGAATCTGGTGCACGATCCAATTTACCTTCTCTCTTGACTAGAGCTACCCTCCGTTTTCCAGCAGATCGATCGGGTTGCATGATTTTGTAACCTACAACGGTATGATAAAATAGTTAACATTCATCGAGATGAAAGGTCAACTCTTTAGTAATTACACTCACCATCTAAGTCGCCGGAAAATAATGAATTATCTCGTGGTGGTGTTGCAGGGTGTTTGGCTTCTTCCTGCATTTTGTTTTTTTGTCCGTTTTGCTGTATACAGGTTGATTTTGGTGCCGGATCCAATTTTACATCTAGCGTTGTTAGATCTACCGCTTGGTTTGGAACGGGTTCAGCAGATCGTAGTATTTTGGCACCTGAAGTGGAATGATATAACATGGTTAAATACTTCAAAAAGGAAATTGAGAAGGTGAAGAACCACGGCGTTAAAGAGTATAAGAGAGGGAAGTTATGAATATTGAACTACAATATTCTGATCTCAATTTGCTCAATTTTATGTTCACTGCCTATGAGGTACTTTCCATGTAATTGGCAAGGAGCACTTTGAAAGTTCAAAGATCCATCTCCGTATCACGATCTTTTGTATTTGGTTTGCTTGACGTCGAATAGAGACAAAGCAATACTATGAAATTTCACACCAATGAACCATGTTACCAGTGAACGTTATTCCACCATAATCACATTGCCAGATAGACAGCAAGTATGGAACACCACACCTCCAATATGAAGAATTGAACTTGTCCCATTTCCTGTGGCAGTGAATTTTAGCAAGTGGAACCGTCACCTATGACCAGTTTCACAGGTTCGGGCATTCACCCGGCTGGGTGATCACCCAGCTCGGTGCAATTGAGAGATCAGACCAGTCAATAAAGATCCAAAAACATTGATTTTGGGAAAAAAATACCGTAAAGCTAAATTTTTCCCCACTGATAGACCACTTCCCAAGGATCAGTTTCACAAAATTCTCTAAAAATCCCCCTGGAGCTAACCCGCCAGCCCCCCTGAAAGTTGCAAAATGTGAACATTTACGGAAAACTCATTATCTATGTTACTAATGATCAGATTTAGCTGAAACATTTTTTGTTTTATTTATCATTACAAAGCCTACAACATTAATTATCTTAATTTTGACTATATAACGAATAGTTTGTCAGCAATTATAGAAATTATGTGGAAAAGATCGATTTTTCACAACGACACTTTTTTGTTTTTGTGAAATATGTTTTTCATGTGAATATGGAAAAATTCTTCGTGTAAAAAGTATAGCGCGTGGTTTTGTGAATGCATTGATACAAATTTTTGTGTATTTTTTGTAAGATCCTAACGCCGGGGAGAGGGATGAACTTCGCCAAAATTGTACTTCGTGATTACAAAATTGCGGATGCGTGTGAGGCAGATCAAATATGGGGTACTGTGTGCTTTACTTTTGGCTCCAATGTGCCCTTTACACCCATGTGGGGCTGGAAGAAAACTCGAGAAGAATCCTGACCTCCAGATTGCATAGATTTACTGTGGATCTGAGAAGCTAGCCGTGAGATGGACGCCAAATGTTGCTGTAGATCACCGTGCGATGCAATGAGATGATTGTGCCGTAGGACTGTACAGCCATGTTTTTCGTGGTTGAACTGGCTGCCTCGAAAAATGCTCACATAAAGAGAATGTACATACGTGTAGCACTTGAATTCCAAATCAAGTCAAAAAACAATAATGGTTAAACGTCTTTTCTTCGTATCTCATTTTGTTCATAGTTGGACACCGAGAATGATGACTGATGGATGGAAGAGCAATTGTGGAAGTAGTCATGAAAAACTTTAACTTTTAAATTAATAATATTTCGCAATGATATTTCTTAAAATACATCTAAAATTTTACTTATGCTTCATTTTACTAACCCTACTTCATTCGGAAACGATTCCTTTCACTGCCATGTTTCGACACTCTGAAATTCAGTTCGAAATTGTTCAAGTCTCTTCAATGGAATCTGTTCCAAGTTTTTGTTCTTTGATATTGATATTTTCCACGCTTAGATATTGATATTTATCGATGTCCCTAATGTCATATCAGTGACAAAGTAGCGTCCTTTCCACGCTTGCGGGTGCTAAAATCAAATTCAGCAAAGAGCACAATACGGAAGAACGACCTGACATGTCTATCACGGAATCTTCTTAAGGAATAATAACTTAATCTGCATACAGGATTTAAGCTGAAATATCAAAATGTCTAAACCACTAAGCATTGTGGAAGAAAATTATCCATTAAAAAGTGAACATTTTATGAATGTTCATTTACATGTGCTAAAACTGGACTACCTGCCGCCCTTTGGGGGAGGGCGAGAGGGGTGACTTTGAAATCTTAAATGGGAACCACAATTTTTTTATTGCGGATTCAGATTCTACGGGAAATAGATACGAAACTTTTATAGAGAACTTTTTTCCTATAGATGGTGCTGTAGTTGTTAAAACATTTTAAGTTTATCCTGAGAAATACGTGGAAAAAATGGGAAATACGCATTCAATAATTTTAAAAAAGCTTCAAATGACACCAAACTGGAGGTGGATGGGGTAATTTCAAAATTCTAAATAGTTCACGGTAAATGTAAAAAGCAAAATTTTCGTATTTTAAAACGTTTTTGCAATTTTTAATATTTCCCGAACTTTCATGACGTAGAAATGTTGAAATTCGTAATCAGCGTCGCAATGAAATAAGCACGGGAACAATCATTCAAATATTCTACGAAACATTTAGGGAATATGTTGGAGTTTCAAGCGTTCTAATTGGCAAACTATTTGCCCGACAGAAATAAGTTTCAGAAATAGATTCTATGTAATTTCGTCTAGTTTTTTTTTTGAATTTCCTTCTATTTTTTTCGAGGGCTCAAACTTTAAATTCTAAGTCAGTACCATCAAAACTACAAAGGAGTACTATCTGAGAAATTCTCCGAACTTTACGGGTAAAAACACCGAAAGAGTGGTGTCTTTAGAATTTTAAAATTACCCCTTTCACCCCCAGAAGATGGAGAGGGGGTCCGGTTTGATATGACTTGGAGCTTTTCAAAATACTGAACACCTTCCACTTTTTTTGATGTGATGTGTATTGCCTCAGATTTATTGACAGTGTTACTTTGACGACTGCAGCCCCATATATCGGGAAAATGTTACAAACAAAACTTACGCATCTCTTCCCGTAGAATCTGAATCTACAGTTAAAAAGTGAAGGTTTTATGAGGGTCTCATTTACATGTGCTAACACTGGACCACCGGCCACCAACCAAGGTTCTTGATTTCAATGTTCCCTCCCTGCGAACTAGGTGGTCTAGTTTTAGCACATGTGAATGAGTCCCTTTTAAAATTTTCACTATTTAATAGATATTTTTTATCTACGATGCCTAGTTTTAAAAATATATTTTGATGAGTCCATTTAGATGGACCATCCTGTGTATAAGCAAGATCATTTGTTTGTTATCAATGATAAAGCTCGAGTTCAAGATTATTTCCAAAAATTTATTTTCAATTGTATTTATCCATTAAGAATGAATTTCGAGTATATTAAAAAGGGAAGAAATGTTTGGTTTAATTCTGAAAGATAAACAATATTTGCTGCTTGCTTTTAGCACTGTTTTTTTTAGATTTAAGAGAATAATATTAGTTTATGTTTTACTATTATGGTGTTTCACTATAATTATTTGATAACGAATTCACTACTTTTATACTGACAATGTATATTGGGGACAATGAACTATTAATGATAAATGGTTCAAGTAATAAAATATTTTATTAGGTGACGGTGAGGTTTTGAGAGAGTTTTCACATTATTTATTTCAGAAAGCTTTTTCTACCTCGTAGCGGTCATCTTCAGTGCTACAAATTGAGATAACAAATACAAAATGAGATAACGATGTAAACCATTAAATATACACAAATAATACAATAAAATGAAGTGAATTGCGTTTGAGTGAAAAAGTAGAATGAAATACTGTTAAGTGAAAACAATTTAAATTTTAAAAATATTGCATGAATTTATTTTGAAATTCGGGTGAAGAAAATTGTAAGACATTTTTAATGTAAAATGAAAACATAAAAACATTGAATAAGAATTTGTTTTTAATTTATAGAATAACATAAAAACAAAATTTGAAATGAATAAAAGACAGAGTGAGCAAACTGAACGTCCTGAAGGTCCTGAACGTCCTGCGTTTCTCCTGTCGCAGATTATCGCAGTGCATCACCCTGCCGCCTAGCTTTGCACCACTTACATGCTACGAGCCCAGTCACAAACTTTATTTATTTAGAGGAGTTTCGCGTGTGGTTATTTTCGTTTGACTGTTTATTTACTGACGTTTAATTGTATTTGTATTGTTTTTTAGTTAAGATTTTATTGTTTGTTAGTTACATTTTTATTGCTTGTTGGTTAATTTTTTCTTTTGCATAATTTTTTATTCATTCGGATTTTGACACGGAGAGATTCATTAACGAGGTGGAGGTCAGACTTGCGCTATGAGATTTAGAAACCCCAGGCTAAAGTAACTTTATTCCACAAAATACATAGTATTCGTCCATCATGTCTATAGTAAAGAATACAAGAAAAACAACGCATAAAACGAAGTTTGTGGGTTCCTGTTTCCGGAATACGCTCTGAATGAAACCTCTGAAAATTTGGATAGATTAAAGTATTTATTTCAGTATAAGTATTACATTATATAATAATTACTGTGATGAACAACTGTATTGTACTCTATAGTGTATCACATTTTAACTCTTCCAAACATTCTAGTTGAATTTAAATGAAAATTTATTTCATAAAAACACCTGCATTCTACAACACAAATATAAATCGTACAATTAAACTAAACATGACAAATTATAAGGAAAGGAACTTAAAGTGAAATAAATTTGGGTTCCCAAGAGGTATAGACTGTTTTGGGATTTCCTTCGCCATAAAATGAATACCAAGACTCAGAGTGATTGGTGATCGCAAGCCACAAATAAAACGAAAACGAAAGTGAAAACAAACAAAACAGATTTGACTCTTAAATAGGACGAAAATAAATTTTATTCTTGTTCTAGAAAAAGTGTAGTTACATTATTTACTGCTAGAAATTCAAGATACAAATATAAACATGATCTTTCACAAGTTTCTAAATTTAACTTATTTACTAATCACATTTCATTTAACCCAATTGTACTAATCTGCGCTCGTATTTAGCACCATTGTACTAATAGAAAAAAATGGTTAAAATAAAAGTTTTCAAATTGTACAAACAAATAACAACTGCTCACAACTAGTTGCAGGATTTAAAGGATTTTTAACTCTGGATTTTGAGAAAAGACTATTTTCCAAAGCAAAAAATAATTACCACCTTCAAAAATGTATTTTAGCTTAGGAGATGAATTTCTCCAAAATGATTAGCTACTCATGCCATATATACTTTTCAGTTAAATGTACTACTCAGTTAAATATTCAAGGAGTAATACCAGTATAAAATTGTTGGACAATTGATAAATAAGATTTTGTTTCGCTAATATTTATTCGTCTGAAATCATATAACTTTGCATCATTCCAAAAACGATTAACAATATATAAAACACGTTTAGTACTCTATGAATATTGAAATGCCTTAGTGGAAGAATATTAGTGGCTTAAAAGTTGTTACATCACAATATTTTCACTTTTTGGCGTGGAATTTCATGCCATTATACTTGTTACAAACCAAATGTTTGTAAGGGTCAAATGTTATTAACTTTGTAATTTGTTATTAATAATTTAAAATTTGTTTATAATCATGTTAATTTATTTATATTTGCACTATGTCTGTTAATAATATTATTTTAAATTGAGCGCTAATCGAGCATCAATCACATCGATACTAATCGATATGGGATCGACTTACAAGTCGAAGACTTCAATAGAATCGATATCGCCGAGACATTGTAAACACTCCATGAACCAAGGTTCCTGAACGAACTCTATATATAGAAGTTCTGTGAACTATGCACGCTCTGTGAACTTCGTTTGTGAACGTGTTCGATATAGACATTCTGTGCCTAGCCTATTTATACTAGCCTAGGCTGTCTGCAGGCACTCAGTCCCCCCATTCATTCAGTGGAAGTTCGCCGTGGCGTCAACTTGCTACCCGGTGGGTCCGCTTCGACTACGAGCGAAACTGTGTTAGTCCGCTTCGACTACGAGCGAAACTGTGTTAGTCCGCTCCAGTCTATGAGCGAAACCGAGTTAGACGTAGCGCACTGATGCGCCATCAACCCATTCATTCTGCTTCGGTCAGAGGCAGTACATCGTGCGTCGTAGGTCGTCGTGATTCCCGTACATACGGGATGAATGGTGTCATATACCATGTGTTGTGTTGTTATGCTCGCATAACATTTGAACTTTTTGGACAATGATTGTCGTATTACGACATCATATTCGTGTTGTTACTCGCGTTATAATGTTTCAAAACGCGTGCATTATGAGCTTACAAGCTATAATGATATTCTAAGTTTCAGTAGCGAACCTACGGAACCACTACTGTCTTGGTTTGGAAATCAAGTCAACAGCCAGCAGCCGCTGGAACTGCTATCAGCCTAGAAGATCTTCGCTACATACCAGGCCGCTAGTCGCCACTGCAGCGAGGTCAACAGGCATCAAGCAAACCATTCTTAAGTATTTTCTCGTATGAACGAGAACCTTTATACCCAGACTTCTGAGTCTAGTGTAAAGGCAATATTTATTACCTCACATATGAGGCCATTATTAGGGAATTCTTTCCCAAGATTTACGTATAAAAATCCTGCAATTTATGGTTATTATTAACCTTATATGTATCCGCAGGTAATTCATTATCAAATCATTTAGTTGATTTAGGGGGGCACACTCTGAAAACTCAGAGTAGGCGGGTTTCTTTTTTTTGTGACGACGCAAGTCTCACCCACAAATTGTAAACTTATCATTTAGTCATTCTGTGTCAAATTGGGATAAGGGATGGGAATCATTCTAAATTTGTATTTGTACTTTAATTTGTTTTGACTCTGTTAGGATTTTGTTATCCGCAGAGTACTGTCTGCCCACAACAGACAGCGTCAATTTAATTGTTGATCATTTTGTAATGTAATCCAGCAATTGTAGATTATGAGAAATATATGTATTATTTAACTGTATAATAAATGTGAATTTTGTTAAGATCAAAGCGATTCCACAAAAAGAATCTTATTATCCATGTAATCTCCCAAGGCTAGTTGCAACACACTAGCGACCCCTATATACCTCTTGTGTTGATGAATGTTTAGTTATTCGTTCATAACAATACTGCACCGGGCATTTAAATGTGGGTATGGGCGCGCCAGGGTCATAGGGGGACAATGAAAACGCACAGTATGAAGGGAACCAATGGAAATGTTTCAAATGGAGGGCGTGAGATGAGACCTCGACTCTATCTTAACTAATTACAGATTAGATAACTCAGTTGCAGGATCTCGTTACAAAACTCTGCGATTTCCAGCGTTAAACGCCATATGAACCATTGCATGCGATTTTCCCTTGCGATTGACATGCGCGGTACCACGAACGCCGGTGTAAATCGGACATGTGAACCCACCCTTAATGAGAGCTGCGACGGGCAGCGTGTTTGACCATCCAAGGTGGCTTGATCCTTGTCTGCCAGGAAGTCTCATCAAGTTTCCTGTGGGCCAAGGCCCGGATCCGGAATGCGTGAAAGGTCAGCTAAACTGTTCTACTGACCTTTGATGTGTTTTTACATTCCTAGTATACAGTATGTGTAAGACACGTATTGAATTAGGAATAGAAGACTGTACCTGAACAACTTATACCGACATAATTTACACAAGGCGCTCAACTTTCTGTTTAATTCAATAAAAAAATTTTGAAAATATTTTGCTAGTTTAATAATTATTTGTACATATTGCTAAACTCGATACCACGGGATATTGTATTGAAGAAATAAGAAAGGCATGGAATATCCCGCCTCCTACTGCGCGTGATGCAATCATATTTACAGGATGGAGACGTGGTACTCGATATCGGAACAGAAAGGGTTACCCATAAAGTCACGCAAGGTTGCCCGCAAGGGAGCCATTCGGGACCAATTTTGTGTAACACCCTGCTTAATATTGTACTCGAACAAATGACAGAGATAGAGATAGAAATAATTGCGTACACTGACGACATAGTTCCTATTGTAGACGTTAACAGCAGGCGAGATTTGGAAACAATAAGTGCCGAAAATTAGATTCCAATTGGATAGGTTATGAAAAACCAGTCACGGAAGAGCGGCTACCAATGGCAACAGAAGTCCAGCCAATCGAAGCCTCAACAAGAATCATATCCAGTCAATCAGGGAACATCACGTGACCACTCATCGAGTGCTGGGTGTGGTGGGGACCATCCATGTCATAAGTGTAAATTCTTCAACGCTGATTGCCAGACATGTGGCAATAAAGGCCACATCGCTAGATTATTCAAACTAAATTCGAAGTATCGGTAAACACATCACGTGACCGAAGAAGATCAACAAGCTGACGACATCATTGCCGTATACCACTTTAGCAAAATGGAGGTTATCGGAGCAATCCAGTCACCAGGGAAGCAGTAGATATATGTCAGCATAGACATGCTGTTCAAAGACTTTCTCATCTGGACACCCAAGGGAGACAAAGCCTACCAAGATATCAATAACGCTCTTATCTCGACACAGATCCTTATGCAATATAACCCAGCACTACCACTTTTGCTGACAACGAACGCCAGCAAATCCGATATAGACACAATGCTGTCTCATCAGCTCAGCTACGGCCAATCGCTTGCGCCATTCGGACGATGACAGCAACGGAGAAGAGGAATCCCCAAATTGACAAGGAAGCTCTTGCCATCGTCTGGGTAGTACAGAAGTTTTTCAACTATCTGTATGCTCGCCACTTTTCCCTAATCATAGACCACGAACCCCTGACGCAGATCCTCCACCCAGAGAAGTCGTTACCAGTTCTGTGCATCAGTCACATGGCCAATTATGCCGACTATCTCGCACATTTCAACTACACCGATGAATTTAAGACGTCGAAGCAAAACGTCAACGCTGACTACTGCTCCAGAGCGCCATTAGAATCCACCATCAACGAGATCAAACACTGAATCAAACCAGAGGTGATATACAGAGGGTTATGACGACTTTGATTTGTTTACTGTTCACCAGACGCAGCAGTTGCCTGTCAAATCAGAAGCCATCGCACGAGAGACAAGGAAAGTCCCTCATCATTGGCAGAATTGTGAAACCCTTGGAAGGAGGCTAACATCTCGTCCACCATAACTTCAAGTCACCTGAGGCGAAATACTCGCTCGCTGTTAACTGCTTGATGTTTGAGCACCGAGTAGTGGTTCGACCGGCATTATGAGATGCCATCCTCAAGGACCTTCACGCAGCTCATCAGGGAATCGTAAAAATGACAGGAATGACACGTTCCTTCGTTTCTTTGGTTAGGTATCGACTCCTGGGAGTACCTGAAGGCACCATGGGAACGCACCCACATCGATTATGCGGGTACAGTAGCTGACACCATGCTCCTCATTGTCGTAGTCGCTTACAGCAAGTGGCTCGAGGTGAAGCCAGCGACCTCCACAACAGCAGTTGCAATAGTTGCCCTGATGGTTGACCTGTTCATAGTGTTCGACACTCCTGTCACCGCCGTCTCGGACAACGGTAGGCAGTTCATCACATAAGAGTTCAAGGCCTTCCTGCAGAACAGTGGTGGGACGTACTACAAACTGACAGCGCCGTATCACCCGTCAACCAATAGCAAAGCAGAGTGGAACGTCCAAACATTGAAGGACGCCCTCTATGCCTTGGAGACCACCAAAGGAAATTTGCGCACCAACCTGGACGAGTTCGTTTGCCAGTTCCGTAAGCGCTACACTCTACCTCCGGACAATCTTCATCCCAACTCTAACGTCAACCTCAATGAAGTTCGTTTACTAAGATTTCTGAAATTAGAAAATGCGGGGTCATCTTTTTTTTTCCGTGGGGCTTTAGGGCTCGTCAACATCAAGGGTCATTAGAGCCCAACGGGGGGGGGTCATCGAAACGTTTTAAAATGCGTAGTTATATGTAGTTGTAGACTATGTAGAAGTGTCACAACAGAAACTAGTGGTGCAAAACCATTGCACATACTTTCTCATATACGTTTCTCCCTCTGCAGCAGAGAGTGAGAAAAAATTATACAATTGAAGGGTCATTTCTTGCGTGATCCTCTATATTCTAGTCGTCTTCCAGTGCTCTATTCATGCTCAAAGTCGCTAGATGAACTTATTACTGTCCTTAATTTTCAATCTGAAAGTATAATAAATATTCAGAATATCATTTCAAAACATATAGATACATATCAGTCTTATAAATATCGTAAAAGTGTTATGTAAGTGTAATTTCGTTGTAGAAAGAAATTGATGTATTTTCGTATCAGCAGTGCGTTTGCTGTCGTATGTATTTTATCGTTATCATATTTTATATTTCAGTTTACGAAAAGTGTATTCTACATCTGCTTGGTCCATTTACACTGATAAATGTAATTGAAGCTTTTAAAACAGTAAACTAATGTGTAAGTGTAGCAGACAGAAATTATTTTATTGCGCCTATACGAAACTTTTATGCGAAATACCGCTAAGTGGCGGATGTAATGCATACTAATTGTACTTAACGTAAAAAATCTTGGAGCCATTTTTGAGAAATATTCAAAATAGTACTATGACCTACATGTGAAGTACTCTTCGTTTTAAAATAAAAAGAGAGAGCACGTGCATCGACAAGTAAATTCTACCGTAAATACGAAATGCGAATTTAATTGGCTCATCCGTTTACTCAGAATCGCTGCGCACAGACGGAAATACAGACGGATATTATGCCAAAAACAACTTTTTCAGAATCATGGATCGCCAAAACGGATATTTCCGTCGAAATCTCGCTTTCGAATTTTTTCACGATTACAATACTTTCTATATACTACATACATGAGAAAAGAAAAACAAAGAAAGAACTGAAAGTTGGTCTAAAAGGGGCACCCTGAATCAAAACGCTTCGCAGTAAAGTTAGTTCAGTAGAAAGAACGAGAATATTCCAACCGTTTCGCACATAATTCAAAGTCAAACGAAGCAAACAGCATATAAGGGTGAGCAATTCGCGATCAATATCAGTGGTAAGCAGAATCATGGCAAGGGGACGAGCTACGGATCTTGCGGTACGCAATCAAATCATACAATAGCATGAAAATGGTATTTCGCAGCACCAAATTGGCCGAACGTTCCGCTTGAAACAATGGAAATATGTAGTATTATGAAACGTTTCGCTATACCTGGAAATAGGTTGTCCGGGAAAGGATTCCGGTCGGAAGCTAACGTAGATGGTTTGGGAAGTACGCCTATTCGTCGGTATATTTTTCAAAATAGACACTTGGCATTCGCAGACCTAGTCACATCGGCAAGACAAAGTTTTGGAAAGGTTTTTTCCGAAGCATCTACGCGTCGATATATCAAAAGGTGAGGATACGCATTCTACAAAGTGAGACGTAAATCATTTCTCACTTCATCGAATAAACGTCGCGTCGGCACGTTGCGTGGACCAAATATCACCTCATCTGGATTCCATCTCAGTGGAAAAGGTACTGTTGCGATTTTTTGTTACAAAAAGTAACACAGGACAAGTGAACAATCTATGGACTCGACGCACTTTGTGCAAATGTGTGACATCTCTCGATTGCTGAGCTTCTATGAACTTTTTCCTGAAACCTCATAGGTTTATGAAAAAATCACGCCTTATAGTTTAAAGGAGTGTGGGGAAGAAGAGGTTGAACATGGAATTAATAAACGAGCCATTAACAAACGAAATTCATCACGAAATCCACAGGAACGTTTTACTATGTTTCCTCGCCAGACCAACTTCGAATAGTCTACCCTTACGTACCAAGTCAATCGAACAAGATGGACGATCGATACGTGGTGGACCTTTGACGTCACGAGCTGGCGCGCGGACCCTTGCCGCTGCAAGCAGGTTTCCGACGAGCGGACTTTCTCACTCCCTTTTAACTCGGTCGACATTACAGACGACCAGTCATCATTTCATCGCGCACTTCACATTCGCCTTCCACGCCGGCAACTTCTCCTCAGGCTCAAACAGAAGACTTCTGCTGGCATTGTCTTCAGCCGGCAACCGCATATCTCGTTTGCATCATCAAGCAATCGGCCCACGAGATAATCTCCCATTCAAATCACCACGTGCTCAACGTTTGGTCACGAACTGTCGATCTTTCAACATCACCTGAACGTCAAACCAAATCATTAAATCAACAACAATCCCACGCCGTCTAGGCTAAACCACAAGGTGTTTGGAGAATCGCATCATTCCGTTGGCACCTCATCGCAGCAACTCATCTAGATTTTCAGTTTTGCCTTCCTTCAATGATTTTCTTATTTTAGTGGTTTATTTTGCTAGTTGCAATTTATGTTATGAAATTGTTTGTTGGCATTTCTATTGTTAAACTCCCGTCTCAACCACCTTTTTTTATATTTCTGGTCTTTCGAAACCTCAACACCCAAATGTACCGCAATTGCCATTGATTTATTTACAGGTACTCTGGACGAAGGAATCCGTTTTTATGTTTCATGTGGAAAAAATGGCCAAAAGTTTATTAGGAAGAAGGACGCAGCAAACGATCCATCATGTTATAAGCGCTTGGTCCTTAAACCAAGCTCCGTGATGGTATGGGGTTGCATGGCAGCGTATGAGGCTGGCAATTTGCATTTTTGTAGGGTACGATGAAGGCTCTAGACTGTATATGCGTTCTTGACGTGAATCTACGCCCATTATTGCAGCGATTGTTTGGCAGAAAACGATATCTGTTCCAAGATACCATACAGCCACATACGGCGAAGATAACACAAACTGGCTTCGTACGAAACGTGTCCCGATTTTAGAGTGGCCAGCAGCAAGTCCGTATCTCTCTCCTATACAGAATATTTGGAGAATTATTAAGAGGAAGATGGCCCAGCGTCGTCCCCTCAATATGCAACAATTATAGGATTATCAGAGAAAGGAATGGGGAAAAGTTCCTACAGACACATTGAGCCGTTTAGTGTTGTCTATACTTCAACGTCTTTCTGCGGTTATCCGCCGTAAAAGTGACGTCACCTCTTGGTAACCGAACCGAACAAACATTTTTGACTTGTGCAGAGGGATTACATTTGCATTGTTTATCATAACTATCTGTTTTGCTTCAACCTAACACAAATACTGTTACAATGTTGTATTCAACATATCAAATGTTAATAAAATATTTCATTTGCATATACGTTTCGTCTCTCAATTTCCTCATTTCAAGCTATTTCTTACGTCAACGAACATCATTGACTTTGACGTTGTATTTCTAGGACGGGAACTTCGAAACTTCGAGTGTCTCAACCTAGCGAGACCCGAAGATATTCGCACCAGATTCTGCGAAAAACTGGTGGACTCTTCATTCCGCACACTCGAGGTGGGACAGTCCGTTTACTCTCTGTCCGGCAACCCGAACCTGGACAAGTGGCTCCCTGGTACCATCGCTGACCACATAGGAGATCTACATTATGAGATCAGCCACCGAGAGAAATGGATCAAGCGTCACATCGACCAAATTAGGCCATTTCCTGAAAGGCAACCAACCCCAGAGAACCAGGAACTGACCAGTGACGAACTTGCTGAGACTCTACCAAGGCCATGACAGATTCAGTACTTTCAAGCGCCTACCGCAGCACCAACCCACAGGACGTCACAAGGAATCCGTGGAAACCAGACACCACAGCCAGTCCGACCTCCAGCACCAGCCTGGACACCTGTATACACCAGTTATACCGCACATATCTACACGCGCACGCCGCGCACCCTTAAGATAGTCGCAATAAGTGCTATTTAAAAGAGGGAACCATTGTGCATGACACTATAAATTTCACATTCAACAATTGGTGACACTGTAGCCCATGGCAATTCGAACTCTCCTTTTCTCTTTGCTTTTTCCGCTGACCGTCGCCTCGTACCCACGTACTTGTGCTTTCATATATATTTCAATAAATCGTTTTAGTTTAACGATCTGTGTTATTTATCAACCCACAAATACAAAATTATTTATTTATTACCAGTCGAACATGCTTGATTTTGGTACTTCAGACATAAATATAAATAGACTCTGCGGTTTTGTATGACGTTAATTGAAAATATAATTGTTCATCTAAACATTGTAAGTTGTATTCATTAAATTACAAATTACCGCCTCCCAAGGACCCAAGACAAATTCCCAAGTCCTATATTTAATGACTCAGTTAGTTTTTGGAAAACAATTCTTTAGAATTTTAGGAATTCTTCGTCATTATTTTTTAATAGGGACTCGGTGCAGATATAAGGAAGAATAACTAGGGATTTAAGGACCGGTGTGAGTCGCCAGCTCTGAGCGAGTTGACTGCGGCGCTACAGGTCCATCGACGACAAATTGAACTTTTAGAAAAGCGCGCCTCTTCCTGACTCTTCCTGACTCTTCCTTCCTCACCTTCCAACGTCTCATTACCGTTCGGTTTATGTGAACGAGCCTCCTTTCAGTGGCATAGCCCTCACCAGCCCTCCGACCCATCCAGGATGTGAGCTGTCGTGACCGAGTGTCTTGGTCTGAGAAAGATTTTCATGCCAGTAGTCAGATTTTCTCCGGATGGGGCCAAGACTTTATTTATCAAGTGAAATTTATTAATGTTAATTTTAATGTTAAGTTATTTAACATTAAAATATTTTTAATTTGTGTAATTCATATTTTTAATTAATTAATAAAAAATACCAAATTCCCCCCACTCGACTCTCCACAATTTATTCTTTATACTGACCAATGTACTGGCATATAGTTTATTTGTTCAGGATGTAGCTAGGCAGAGAACATGTATTGAAGTGATACACGACGTGAAGATTTAAAATAATTTTGTTTAGAGAAATAAATCAATATTTTTTAAGTTACAAACTGCGCACGACCACTTGGGGGCAATGAACTAATTTACTCCGGAAACAAGCTGAGGCCATCTCATCAATACCGACCATAGGCTCTAAGGTAGTGGAGAATTTATCATTTCTGCGCTCCAAGGCAGGTAAAATCATGGCATTCGCCCCTAAAAGATTGCTAGCTCCTTTTTATAATATCTACAGAATGTCAACAACTTTATATCTAGGATCGAAAAAGAAATGTAGCAAATAGGAACTATTATCAAATCTTTAAATTATTCCTAACATATATTGTTATGAATTCTAAATATTCATATAACTAAGAATTCGAGATTAATAATAACGAGATTTTAAAGAGATTACCGCCCCATGGCGAGAACTTATGCATAAAATCCGCCGGAGAAAAATCCAGGCCAGGTTAGAGCTACAGGTTATGTGCACAACCGTGACAACGATTTAAAAAAGTTGACTATTGAAGGAATTGTTGCTACTGTTCATACGCATATTTTCTCATTCATTATTTGAAATTACTTTGCATTCCAATGCACAATTGTTGGATCTCTGCGTCTGTATTGTCACCGATTTCACCCACGAAAAGCGTGGAATAGGTTCGCGGGGCGCAATTTATCAGCTCCTGTATAAATAATTGAACCCTGAAAGTTCTTGCTATTATACGAACAAATGCAAACTAGAGGAGTAAAAGTATTACACATACTTTCTCATATGTTTCTTAGTTTGCACTATTGAGTCATAATTTTTAAAAATAAAGAGTGCTGTTATTTTTGGCATTGTTCTCGATATTTTGGTTGTCTTCATGTTACTTTATTCGAATTGTTTATTCAAAAAATCCTTTAACTACCATTCGCATATAAGCCGATTGAAATTAGCAAATTCTGTCGTATGGTTTTTGCAGGATGTTAGCTAAGTTAGCTAAGACATTCTATTTCAAATCATAAATTAATTATTTACCACGATATTATTATGCGAACACAGTATAACATTTGTCTCTAACACAATTGTCTCTAAGGAGACAATATAACATCCTCATTTAATTGGCTAATTAAATCAAAAAAACTTCTTTGCAAATTAAAAATATAAATTTCTTTAAAGTAAAAATAAATAGGTTATATTGTCTATCGTGTATGAAAAAATCGTAAAGTAAAAATTAAGTTTTCTTGTCGTACTCGGAAGTTATTTGAAAAAAACAATATTGCGGAATCCGGGACCACCAAAATGGATATTTCCGTTTAAATCCCGCGATCGAATTTTGATGAACTTGATTACTGTCTGTTATTTGAGATTTAAAAGTCAAAGAAGTATTTAGAATGTTATTTTTTTTAATTTAGTGATTTTTTCAATCTTATATGTATTGTAAAAGTGATACGTAAATGTATTTTCGAATCTACAGTCCGTTTTCTGTAATTCTACATGTTTTATCAGTTCCTTATATTTCATTTCTGTTTACCAAAATTGTACTCTATTGGTCCTTTTACACTGCTAAATAACATTCAAGCTTCTCAAAACAGTAAACTAATGTGCAGACAAAATTTATTTTTCCGCATCTATACCAAACTTTCCAGCGAAATACAGCTATAGCAGATGTAATGTTTACTAATTATACTTTGCGTACAGAAAATGTAAGCAAAATCGTTCTAGCTATTTTTAATAAATATTCAAAGATGTATTTTGACCTTCATGTGAAATACCCTTTGAATGAAAGTGAAAAAAATTAGAGCACGTGCATCTACAACAACAAAAGTTATACCCAAAATACGAAATTGAAATGAAATATATCCATACATTCCGTCAGAATTGCTGCTCACAGACGGACAGACGTTATGCTAAAAACTTTTTTAGAATTAAATACCACCAAAACGAATATTTCTGCCAAAATCTCGCTTTGAATTTTTTTCACGATTACAATAGTTTCTATTCACTACGTGTATGAGAAAGTTCAATGACAATTTAAATTCTCGAGTTTGTACTTGAATAAAAATCATCTTTGAGGGACTCTTTCTAACTAACAATGCTATCAGATACCTGCTTTAAATCCTAACAAATACAGTGCAATATTTTAACAACTTCAACTTAATATTAACCAGGAATGTAACATTCCGCTATCTTTTTGTTGATTCTAGATGGAGATGAACTAGATTCTAATTCACAAAAAACGGATTGTGCATCTCCATCAAGAAAAAAGGGAAATTAATAGAATTTTAAATTTGGAAACAAAATCCAAGTAATGTCAACTTGATAAAAAGAAACCAAAGAGTAAAGTTAAAACACTTTATGCGATTAACCAGGAATGTTTAATATAATCAAACCGGTTAGGAGACGCAGAGGTATACAGTCACAAAGAATGTCTCATGGACATTGATCTCACATACATTTTTCCTTGAATTCATTGTTCATTCTGTGGATTTTTATTGTCTCTAGATTAAAAGAAGGATTTCAAAATTCCGCGTGTATAAAGGATTTAGTAATTCAGGCGAAATGTTAGTAAAACTGTTTGTTATTTGGAAATTAGTAGTCCCAACTGCGTATAGACAATACCTACGCCCTGTGATGGCTAACTGTCCTTGGATTTGATA
Source organism: Laupala kohalensis (assembly GCA_002313205.1). Taxonomy (NCBI): domain Eukaryota; kingdom Metazoa; phylum Arthropoda; class Insecta; order Orthoptera; family Trigonidiidae; genus Laupala; species Laupala kohalensis. The sequence continues at coordinate 45,929 of NNCF01133301.1, read as the reverse complement.
ATAATAACTGTGGATTTTTGTTTCCAATTTTATTTGATCACTTTCAAATTTAAGTCATTTTCGTTTATTTTTCTTCACAGCATTTAACGTAGGAAGTTGTGCTGCAGATTCAGGACATTTCACTTCCACAACAACGTCACTTGGTCACATTACTCATCAAGGTTCATATTTCCGCCCTTTTGTTCAGATTCTGAGGATGTAAGCGTGAAAAATTACCAATATTTGCGAGTTTGAAGTCATTTACGAGCTTTCCAGATAACTTTTTTGAGAAATGAGAAAGGCACGACTATTTATTTTGGTCTCACGTACAAGGTCGTTTTTTAAACACCGTCGTAGCATTACTCCCAATTCCCAATTCAAATCACCCTGATTTTTCTCTTCCTCCACAGACTAAAAAAATTACTAAAAAAAAGAAGAAGGAAAATGAGGAATGGCACGACCTATTGTATTTTCTTCAGCTTTCCAATGAAACCTTTTGCAATAAAATTGAACTTCATTAGACTGAGAAATCCCAATTTGAAATTAGCATGGAGCTGAATCTGACTCCCATTGGACCTTAATGTCACCACATGTTCAATTATTTAAACAATTCTGCGATTTCTCATACAAAATTGACGTTTTTAATTGTTGAGAATTATGCTACAATACTATCTGAACTGGAATAATCACATCAACAATTTATAGCTAGTTTTCAATTATTATACTTCAACAGATTATAAAAATTTAAATCACTTTTCAATTGTTTTAATTTCAATTTTTTAAATTATTTGTAGTGTTTTGATAGATGAACATTTTAATTATTTGAACAATTTTATTTTTTTTAAAACAATTTTGATTGTTTATAACGATTAAATTGCTCTAACAAATTTGATTGTATATACATTTTAATTTTTGTCACAATTCCAATTGTTTGTAACAATTTTAAGTATTTATAACAGTTTTTATAGTTTTTAACAGTTTTATTTGCTTATGGTTATAATTGTTTTTAACAATTTTAGTGATTACAACAGTTTTAATTGTTTATAAAAAATAAATTGCACATATAATGGTCATGTTACAATATAAAAAATTATCTAATTTTTGATTGACTTGATTTTAAATTAGATAAATTTAAATTTAATAAACCTTGAGAATTTGAAAAATTTGCTTGAAAAATTTTGATTGTTAACTTTATGTCAGATATGTTGATGACACATTTATTATTATAGAAAGGAAAGAAATAATGAACTTACATAATACATTCAATAAATATCATGAAGATATAAAATTTACGATTGAATATTCGAAGGATAATGAACTTAATTTTCTAGACATAACAATGATTAATAATAAAGGTAAAATGCTTGCTAATTGGTATTGCAAACCAACAGCTTTTGGAAGACTGCTTAACTACAATTCAAACCATCCCTTCTATATGAAAAAGAACACCATAAATACTTTAATTAAAAAAGTTCATAAAATTTCATATACAATCTTCCATAAATCTAATACTAGTGAAGTTAAAGATATTCTTCTAAAAAATAACTACCCATTAAATTTAATTAACAGATTAATAAGAATTCATAATTTTGATATAAACAAAAGTAATAACAGCGATGAATTAGGTAATAATGAAAATTTGACCATAATAAATTAAAGTAATAAGATAAGAAAAATTATGGTAATACCTTATAAAAACAGATAAGTCATGAAATAACGAAGTTATGTAAAAATAAATTTAAGATTATACATAGATTTCTAAATAAAACTAATATAGAAAAAAACTTTAAAGATAGTATTGACAAAGATAAAAGAAATAATATAGTGTACTCCATCCCGTATAAGAACTGCGATTGTGTATTTGTTGGCCAAACTAAAAGAATGTTAAGTACTTGAATGAAAGAACATACAAGAAAAGTTAATAGCATGAAAAACATGAATAGTGGTATTGTAAAACATTGTAAAATAAAAGGTCATGAGATGGATTTTAAAAGAGTGAAAATAATAGACTAAAAGGAGAATGCATTCAAAAGATTAGTATCAGGATCGATACATGTAAAATCATCTAAGAATATAAACTCACAAATTGAAACAAATATATTTACTAAAGATTATGATAATATATTTTATGAAATGATTGTAAAGTAAATTCAATAGAAATACTACTTGCTCCACATGTTAAAACATAATGTTGGTATTGTATTTCACTAGTTAAGATTGGCATAATTGTTTCTTATCAGTTTGCTTCATTTGAACATGAGTGATGTCATTTGTAATTCTGACTTTGTAGAGAATGTATTGACAAGGTGAACTAAATTTCATCGATATGTTTTATTAAGTTGACAGGATGGTGGTTTATTATATTCAGAAAAATGTAGATTTACTTAATGTAATGGAACAAATAATTACAGGTAAGTGATTATAGTATATGAAGGGAATATTTAAACCCATAGGAGTAAGTTAGTAGAACTCTTTCTTGTATTTTTTTTTAAGTTGTCAACTTACTTAAAAAGTAAAAATAATTCCTATTGTAAAACTATTGTTAATAACATGTATGAATATTTTAAGTATTTAATGTAACTCAAATTTTGTACATTAACTTGTAGTAACCCTGAGGATGATGTTAATCAGCACTGAAACATTGGTGAATGTCCAGTGAATACTAATAGAGTGATGAACCATACATACTGATTGTCTATAATAATTCAACCACATAATTTAAACTTATATAACAACATAAAAGAGGAGAGCTCAAAATAATTGGATGTGGTTTCCTTGTAAACATCATATTGTGTATTGGTTAACATCACAACAAACACATATGTTGCGTACAGTTTTCGAGTATATCTTTAAATTTGCATATTTAACATCTTGCTATTTATATACCTAACTGTAGATACATTAATTTATGAAATCATGGGGTCGGTCTCTTAGGGTGTGCATAGTTTCATCAACAGGTTGAATCAAATGCCTGAGAAAGTATACTAAGAATCATAGTTCTTATTTTATTTAATTCTATTTAAACAGTTGTTGTTGATACGAATTATCAGGTGGAAGATAGGCTACTTCACATGGCTTTAGAAAAGCCTGGAGTATCGATTTGTTCCATTTGATTCTCCATGTCAAGAATGGGAAGGTAGAAAACAAAATAAAAAAATTGCCCCATTGCCTCTGAAATTAAAAAAAAAGAAAACTTATCAGTTTGAGTTTATTGGTTTAAAATAAATATGAAAAAAAAATGATTGCAAGGCAGAGTAAGCAACGCGAGTCATATAAAACAGTTATTTTTCAGGGTACGGTGAAAAAATGTAATGAAACAAAATTTTTGTATACAAATTTATCATAAAAACTGTCTGCTGCCTGGAATTATCTCTCAAGGACATAATGAGAACTGTCCCGAATGGTCAACAAATGATACATTTAGCAAATGTAATATAAACTTTTGCTACATACAGCAATGTTACATAGCAAATGCTACACATAGTGAATGTTATATAACACTTTTCTACATCGAGCAAATGTGCCTTTAAAGAGCACACTATTTTGTGAAGCAAAACCATTTTCAGATTTGAGCTTTTGAAATCAGTATTCTTTCAACGTTGGCAGAAGGCTTAATCAATAACATGTTTCATGTAGTACAGTACTTACTAGGTATAAGTGCATCATTGGAAATAAAAATATTAGCTATTTGAAAGTAAAAATATCATACATGAGCAATGGAGTTTTTCATTTTCATGGAAAAGGACAAGCTTTTGAGGATTACTGATAAACACTATTTCCGTGTTAACTAATGTTTGGCTCTTAAAGTTTGGCAGGAACATGAACTTTTGAGTCCCCAATCATGTAAGAATAAAAAAATTTTGCTTTCCTAGTAGAGGAAATGTCACATTTGAATATCTGTACATTATGGTCCTGGAAAACTATTAGGTTTATGCATGATTCTATCATGCATTTCGTTGATGAACTGTGTATACATGATTAAAATTCTGTCACACACATCTGTCTTCAATAAAAATCTGAAACTATCTCAAACTATTGATCTAAATGACTTTTATTAAATTAAATTATAGGAAAGTCTCTGTGAGGAAGCGATCAGCAGCATTTTTAGTTTTATAATGTCTGTATTTTAACATACGGTGTTCACATATGTAAATTAAAGAACGATTCATAAACATAAACCACTCTATACAGAGTACACGTATGCTTGCAGTAAAAGTACAAAAAGAAAATAATGTATGAGTAATATAGTAGTAGTATGAAAGCGTGAGTAATTCAGTCTACATTAAAAGAATTGTGAGAGTAAATACAGGTATGGATTCCTAAAGGTTGGATTGTTTACATTGTGTGAATGAAAAAGCAAGACTTCTTATGTAAAACGTTTTTGTGTCTTTGATGTGACATCAGTCTTAAATTATAATAAACTTGATAAATTAGCTGCAAAGCTAAATGGGACTGATATCCAATCGGATGACGTAAATACATAAACAAAATGCATTAAAATCTTATGCAATGAAAGAAAAGATGCATATATCTTTAGAGTGTCAAATTAAAGATATGAAGAATTTATTGTAGTTGAATTATTTTATGTAAAACTTTATGATGTGAAACTAAATGTAAGTCTGATGTTACTGTACAAACAGTGTTATCAGTCTTAAATTACAATAAACTTGGTAAATTAGCTGCAAAGCTAAATGGGACTGATATCCAATCGGATGATGTAAATATGATAAGTAATCCAACAATGAAGATTCAAAACCTTGTCCAGTGCTGAACAGTACACACTAATAAAAGTATAATAAATGTAAAATGAAAAAAATTGATTACAAATGATATATTAATCTTGATCTTGCCCAAAGAACATCTATTTTTCATGCAAAAAAGTATGCTAACGTAGTTGAATTCAAAAATCAAGATAAAAAATTATGCTAAAATCCTGAAAAAGATTTGTAATTTAACAAAGACTTAGTTCGAAGAGAATAGTATCATAAATAATATGAATGACAATAGGAAACTGGCAATACATTAATAAAAAATTTAAAAAATAAGCTTAAAGAAGTGTGAATTGGTCATATAAATACAAAAAATGATAAAATTACATCTGAATTTGAAATTGATAATGAATTCAACTCCATTTTTGCTAATGTTGGGTCCAAAATTTCATCTCAGATTGAAAAACCTTTTAACCTCATTGTGATCACCTAGATTCCTATTAATGAAAAATCTATTTTCTTGACACTTACTTCAAGTAGTGGAATTTTTTTAATTATTAACTCAATGGCAAATGAAGCTGGTGGTCAGGATAACATTGGGGTTAAAGTTTTAAAACCCATTTCAATTTATATAAGCTACCCTTTCGCACAACTTATAAATTAATAAATTGAAAAAAATATTTGGCCTGATTTATTTAAAATAGCTGATGTAGTACAACTTCATAAAAGTGGCTCAGAACATTAATAATTATCAGACTATTTCACTTACTTCCAATTTATCAAAAATATTTGAAAAAGTTATCTACCACAGATTAATCAAATTTCAGGATAAAATCAAATGGGATTGTCTGTTTGGGTTTTGTAAAGGATTGGGTACAAAGAATGCTCTCGCTCTAGTCTAAAAAATTGTTCTTGAAAACTTGGATAAGTCGAAACCAATCATTGAAATTGTTTGAACATCTCCAAGGCCTTTGATGTTGTTAATAACTCAGTTATTAGAAATTCTACTAATAATGAACTAAACATTGTGTAAAACTGGCTTGGAATTAATAAGTTAGTATATATTACATTTGGAAATTATATTGATAGTAACAAATCAAACGACCCTATTTTTTACAAACAAACATACATATTTTTTACAAACAAACATACATTTACACTGAAAACACAAATAAATAAAATAACATATACAATGTTTCAATCCTTTCTGTGGATCATCTTCAGGCAATTGTGTTTAAAAAGAACATTTTGATTGCTGCATTTTATATTATTCTTATGTTCCTTAATTCTAGTTTCAAGTGTTCTGTTTGTTTGTCCAACAAAACTGTAATCACAATCTGAACATTTAATCCTATACACAACATTTTGCTTTTGATGATTAGGTATAGGTTCTTTTTCCATTTTAATTACACTAATTAATTTATTTTTGATCTTATATATTATTTTACAATCATACTTCCTAAAAATTCTGTTGATGCATGTTGTGAGACATTTTTGATAAGGGAATATTACAATTTTTAGTTATTATTATGTTGGTCTAAAACTTTGGTATTTACTTTATTCATTTTAGAAAATATAAGTCTCTTATTCAGGTATTTTTCTATGAATTTGTGAGCATAAAGGTTTGTAACTAACGCTTTGAATACAAAATCCAAGTTCTTTCTATGAAACTCTATACTAGATAATTTAAAAACCTTGTCTACTAAACTGTAAATTTGTGCTACTTTCTGGCATAATGGATGGTTAGATTTAAAATGCAATAATCGACCAGATCAAGTTGGTATTTGGTACCAATCAAATTTTAATCTGTCCAATGTTCTAATAATCATTACCTCCAGAAAATTTATTTTGCATTTCTTTTCTTCTTCAATAGTGAATTGTATTTTTGGATTGTAATTGTTAAAAGTAACAATTAATTCTTGAATTTTATCTTTAGGATCAATACATAAGATATCATCCACATACCTAGTATAAAAGATGGGTTTAAATGACAATTCAGCTATGCATTTATTTTCTGTCTCATTACAAATTCAGCAAATATAGGAGAACATGGGTTACCCATGGCTGTACCATGAGCTTCACTATAAATTTTTTTGTTGAAAGTGAAAAAAATAGATTTTAACAACAAGTTGGTGGTAATAATGATTTCTTCTAGCAGAATAGAATAATAATCAGAAATTACATTCCATCTTTTTTTAACCCTTTCTAAAACTATGTCATGTGGTATGCTATCAAATAATGAAATTACATCTAATGATACAATAATGTGGTCATGTGGAATTATAATTTCCTCCAGTTGTTCAACAAGAATGGCACTGTTTTTTACACTCAAATTGTCTATTTCCAGTCCATGAGATAATATTTTATAGTAAAATTTAGAAAAATTATACAACGGACTGTGTAAAGAATAAATTATAATTCTAAGTGGATTATGTACTTTATGGATCTTAGGTAATCCATATGCAATAGGAAGTGAACCTGAGGTTTTGTACAATTTTCTGTAAGTTTGCATATCGATGTATTTGCATTTGACCCATCTATTTAACAATTCTTTAATAGACATTATCATTTTGTTGATAAGATTAGTCATGATTTAAATATATATCTTTTCATTATTAAATATAACTTCCGTCTTATCAATGTAAACATTTCTATCTATAGCTACACTAACATTGCCCTTAACAGTCTTAGTGGTGACGATAACATCATTATCATTGAGGAATACCTGGGTGCTCCTAAGATAAAGTAAAAAATTCTTGTGTTGAATCTGTAAATGTTTTTTCTTGGATTTACTGATATTTCTACATTTTTCAATTTGTGAAATAAATGCTTTCCTACAAGATTATTGTTTGTCACTTGGTATATATGATAAATTGGTCTCAAAAGATTTATCTTGCTGGATAATGTTGTGGTTATTAATCTCTTTATGTATACTAAATTGTTTACCAAGTGACACTACATTTATCCTTAGACTCAGATATCGTGAGATTGCTTAAATTAACAAACCAATTCTCTTTACCTATTATCTTGGGATCATTAATGCAATACATAGCATCATATAAATTGGAAAATTTATTGTATAACTCAGAACATTTTGTGTTGTAAATTCTGTTAAGATTTTTATACTGTGTATGGAAGAACAAATTACACATATCATCAGGAAAAAACTGGTTATCAATTGGTCTAAATAAATTAAATTCTTTTTTAACCTATTTAACACATAATGTTTATCTCTTACTTCCAGATTAAGTAGTTTCCTCTATAAATGGTATGGATATATTTCTTTATAATCCCATGATTTGTGAATTTTCAATGTTAAAGATTGTTTTTTACTGCTCATAGGTAGTTAGGAGTAAGATGAAAATGTTTGCATTCAATAAGGAATTCAATGTGGGCTCAAACATTCTTGTTCTTTACTGCATTGTTGAACCAGGTGTTTAATATTTGGTACTGGTGTACTCCAAATCTTGTAGCAACATGTTCCATAAATGACATATTATCCACACTGTTAAACATATACACTTGCCCAGGTCTTGTGCTATTTACAGAATTAGTCATGTTTTCTGTCTGCATATATAATTAATACCAAATCAAATAACCCTATTTTGTATGAACAGACATATATTTACACTAAAAACACAAATAAATAAAATAACATACACAATGTTTCAATCCTTTTTGTGCATCATCTTCAGGCAATGAATAATGCTTCATTGCCTGAAGATGATCCACAAAAAGGACTGAAACATTATGTATGTTATTTTATTTATTTGTGTTTTTAGTATAAATATGTCTGTTCTTAAAAAGTAGGATTGTTTAATTTGGTATTAATTATTCATGCAGACGGAAAACATGACTAATTATATTGATAGTATTTCATCTTATCTGAACATATATATAAATGAAAAATTCATTGAAAGAACCCAAAGTTGTAAATACCTTGGAGTCTGGTGTGACCTACATACAAGATGGAGTGTACATATTGATAAGTTGATAAATAAATTGCATCATAAAGGATATTTTCATCATAAAGGATATTTTCATATACATTAAACTACAGAACACTCAACTAACAGAAAAACAATTATATACATATATAAAACATGGTACATACCTAACAATTCTAAAAACTTATTACTATGTACATATTATCCACAACCATCCTTCACAAACTTCCCTCCAAAGAACCACAACCATTTCATAACATTACTTTACATATGCACTCCTCCTTACAACCGGCAAGCAATTCTTGTTCTGACTATGATCTAAGCTACCATGTGTGTCCCGTCCTATAATTCATAGTAGTGATGCCACATTGTTGTCTACCTTCATGGTTGTACAGAGGAAAGAGAATATCTATAATTAAAATAATTATGTACCAAAAATAAGATTTAAACATAAATTACAATACACAAATATAATAGATATACATACACAACCAACTATATTTGAATACAACCCAACACATCTGTGAATTCACAAAACTATACTGATACCATACATGAGTTGGTACCTTACTATTAAAAATGGCTTACAAGAGAAAAGAAAACAAAAAACATACATTACATTTACAAATACTCATTATATAGATAGTTGGACAACATAGACATCTTGTAATATTAATATAAAAATTAATTATATTTGTACAGTGCAAATCATATCCTTTATGATGAAAATATCCTCTTGTTGATGATTATGTAGCCCTGAAGAAGATATAGATTATATCAAAATGTTGGCGTAACAAATAAATTGTTTTATTTGGGCCTAAATGCAAGATATCCTTATTTATTTAATACGGAAGCTGAAAATGTGATCAACGATAAATAAATTGAAATACTATGTTTATGATTTAAAAAAGTTGAAGCATGCTTAATCAATTAAAAGGCTAATGATACTGTTTTAGCAGTACAGTTACCTATGGCCTCATTGTCTGGGATAGGTTGTACACTATTGGAATGGAGAAACTTGTAACCCTTCAAAAAAAAATCCTTAAATTAGTAGGTAACTTCACTCCTAGACCTCTAAATTAAAAATATCTGATATTGGTACAAGAAACTGAAGTATAGCAGCTCTGAAATATTATAAAACTGTTAATAGTAAAAATCACTATGTTTCTGCTTATTCAAACTTCTACAAATAACCTGATACTTGAAAAGAATTGACGTGTGGTAAAAGGTTGGTCAAGAAAAAAACAGCTGCATGGCTAAATACCGTAAAATGAAATGAATGGACTGACCTAATGTATTTACTTATTATTCTATTTATATGATAAATTCCAAATTTGTGTAAATTTTTAATTTTCCTTCATATTTTATTTTTTAAATCCACTTTATAGTCTTATTCTATATTATTCTGTAATAATCACCTGCCTGCACTTAGATGTTTTTATACATCTCTGCAGGAATACTGTATAGTTATAAGTTTATAACTTTTGTATTTGTAAATGGTAAATAAAATTCAAATTTAAATCTGTGTATTTAGAAATTATCTCCAAAGACCACAAAAATTGTATTGGAACAAAATCATCTGACGTGAACCTAGAGTTTTAAACTCAAGCAGAATTAATTAGGTGTGCCACTCCCTGCTTTAGAAAATAAGCAAATAATATTGTGTCTATAATTTTTGTGATCCAAACAGATATGTTCACACACACTTCGCTTGATGTATTCACATCTTCCTTCCTGTTACATGGTTTCTTTATTTTTTGATAATATTTATCATCTCTTTAATTTTCCTTTTGTAGCTATTCCCCTCAAGGTCAAGAATTTTAGTCTTTTCAAAATTTGCAAAATCTTTTCAAAACAAAAACCAATATAGCTATGTCACGACACAGAATACATCACCCAAAAGCAGAAAGAATTACACTGAAAAGAAAAGATGGGGACAGGGTTAGTAGATATATTTAACCTACATAACAAAGTTGTCCACAACCTGACAGTATTTCTTCTCAAAACAAGAAGTATCACATTACTACAAGGCAATAGTTGAAGTAGATACATACTCTCTCGTAACATTCAGCGATGAACAGAAGACCCTTAACATAGAAGAAGATGTAACCAAACTTGTTGGAAAGAAAAGGCCATATATGGAAGGTTTGTAAATGAAGTAAGCTGAGATACTGTCGACATACAAGTGTCATACAACTGGCTAACCCATGGAGAACTACAACCTGAAACTGAAGGATACTTTATCGCCATCCAAGACCAAGTGATCAACACCAACAGTTACCATAAATGCATCTTGAAAGATGGAATTGAATCTGACTTATGCCAGAGATTCAAAAAGGAAACTGAAAGAATACACAATATTATGGGAGGTTGCCATGCTATTGCACAATGTGATTACAAATTTAGGCAAGATCAAGTGGGAAAAATTGTTCATCATGAATTAGCATTGAAATACAAACTACAGAAAAATAAGGTAAACTACCACCAATATGAACCATCCTCCATTCTAGAAAATGAAAATTATGAAATTTATTGGGATAAAACCATAATAACAGATAGAAGGTTGGAGTACAATAGACCGGATATAGTAATCAAAGAAAAAAGAAAGAAAGAAGTACTCCTCATAGACATTGCCATCACCAACAACAATAATCTGAAACTATAGTACAGAAATAAAACTACAAAGTACATTGCTTTGAAATTAAGGACATGTGGAAATATAACAGAGTGAGAGTAATCCCAATAACACTGACAAACATGGGAGTAGTACCCAAGAACCTATTCAAATCGTTGCAAGAACTGGAACTCAAGCCACAAAACTTCCAACTTATGCAAAAATCAGTTATCCTAAACACATCCTGCATAGTTCGGCAATTCTTATGTATGGTGATAATACCATGATGTTTCCCTCCAAAACAAAACTACCATAAATGTGGTTAAGATGAGTCCCTGACTCTTCCAACCACAGGAAGCTGACAGGAAGTTGTGAACTAGATGGAAAATAATAATAATAAAGATAACATAATTATTACATAATAAGTATTGAAATACAAAATAGAAAGTATTGAAATGAAATTATCTGTGTATGTGGGGCAGTCTGGAAGAGTATTTAAGCAAAGAGTACAACAACAACAACAACAACAACAACAACAAAAATTGTATGGAAAAACAACACTTTGCCAACCACGTAATACAAAATAAACATACATTCAACATTGACAAAGATCTGCATGTGTTAGAAGTGGAAAACAGATTTTGGTCCCAGGTCAAATCAGAAATTCAACAAATTCACAATATTCTTAAAGACAACATTTCCGTGTTAAATGGACAAATCCCTGGTCCTTATGAAATAAGCTTTCAAATTCCTTCCTTCTCACCCCCAACCACCACTCTCCCATACCACCCTACTTAAACGATTGAAATCCTGAGTTTCTCACACAAATTCTTCCTTCTACTGACATCAGTTCGAGAAAATCCCTGACAATCCAACCCCCTTTCACTTTGAATATAATGACCTCCGTTTGGCACCCTCAGCGCACTTGCCAAAAATTTCCTCCATACTCAGATACATTATTTTGTTAGATTGCTTGCACAGTATTTGTTTTCTTTATTTTATTTTATGATTTCACTTGTTTTGCATATTTTTTCAGTGTATGCTACAGACGACGGCTGCTACACAGCCGAGAAAGCTTTTAAGCAAAGATAAAACCATGAGCAGACCTTGTAACTTATCACTCCTTGGCAATGTTGCCAACATCCCACAACTACCAAGCATAATTGGAAATTTTTGCATTGAGTAACATTTTTATTTACATTAACTGTGACAATTTTTTTCTAGGTATTGTCCTATTATTACAGTTATTGCATGACACTTTATAAATAACTCCACTTAATTCTGGACTTTTCAATTGTTTATTTGTTTTGACTATAAACAAGATTTCCCACAGTCCGTTTTTTTAAAACAGTTTCAGGATTATGCAGCACTTTACCCAGAGGCTGTGACAGAAAATTAATATAAGACATGGTTTTGAACTGATTGGCCACAGATTTATCAATTTGATTGACTAATCTTAATGGTTTTTAATGACGATATTCTTCTTTATTACATTTTTTTGTCCAAAAACTCAGGATCACGTAATTTGGTGGATCACTGTATTTTAAATTTAATTCCACATTCAAGGGGATGATGTGACAAAAAATTCAAATATCTCAGATCTGTTTGGCTTTCTCCACCAATAGATATTTATTTTACCATCATCTTTTTTAATTAAAAGTAAATCAAAAAAAAAAAACAATTATTGGATATATACAGAAGTTTCTTAAATTGCGATGAACCTCACCACCAGTAACAGATGTTGTTGAATGAAAATGGGATATGGGACCGAGCTCAAGGTCCTGAGTTCAAATCTCAGTCCCATATCATATTTTCATTCAACATAACATAATTAATTATTGGATCATTTTTCCACAGTAAATTGCAACTAGTGTTTGAAACTATTAAATAATGCTAATACCTCTTGTTCATTGTTTTTATGAATAGTTAGAAAGAGATCATCCACATATTTATATGTGACAAGAATTGCATTCTTAAATGATTTTTTAAATCTTATCCAATAATTGATTCATTACAATATCTGCTATTATTGAAGCAAATGGGTTACATATTGTAACGCCATTAAGCATCTTAAAATATTTGTTGTCATAAACAAAGTAACCTTCACACTCTAACTTCACTAATTCCATAAATTCATTTTTTGTTTAATTTTGTTTTGTTCATCAAACTATCATATTTGCTAGAAATAAGTTCAATTGCTAATTTTAATGGAATGTTGCTGAGTAAAGAACTTACATGTAATGATATCATGTTATAATGTTGAGGGATTATTATGTTCCTAATTTTTTCCACAAAATCACCTGTGGCATCATATTAGCAAGAGGAGTTGCTAGGATGTAGATCTTTAGATTAGCAAGATGTAAACTGTTTGTAAAAGAGAAGTTAATTCAGAGAATATGACAGAGACATAAAAACATCCAAAAAATTATTCACAGACTTATTCTTCAAATTATGTAGAAGAAGCCTTAAACATTTGTTAATGGAGAAGGAACTTCATTTGTTATCTCGGAAGCAACTTGCTGGAGAATATTAAATCGATATCATTATTTTGTTAAAAAGGAATTTTTTATATACATTATTTATTTTGACTTGCCTATCAAAATACTCTCTTTCAGATGATGAGGCAAACCAAGTATGCTCTGCACAATAATGGTTACAGCTTATAATTAATTAATATAACTACCTTTGAAGTAGGTTTGTTTTACACATAAGATAGGCAAAAACAATATTATATTGATTAATTATCAGTTATATAATTGTAGACAAAAACACACACACACAAATCCAAGCTTTTTCCAGTGGGTTAATTTAAGTTTTGTTGCAATTATTTCTTACTAATGAAACTTACCATATACAATTAAAATAAATTAACTAAACCAAAATATAGATTTTATGTTGAGTTATTTTCAGAAAGACAGAATGACCCTAGCAACTCATAGGAGTACACTTAAATTTAAAGCAAATACGCCAAATTAAAATTAGATTTAAAAGGAATTAAATGAATAAGTGACACCCTGCCAGGCTGTTAAACAGAAAAAAAAATCCTAAAATAATAATCTCACTGCTGTGATAATAAAAAAACTGAAGAGTTGAGAAGGTAGTAAATAAAACAATTCCTACCTGACTGAAGGCTGCTTGTAGATCTTGCTCGAGATGTTGGAGGTCGTTTAATCGTGGGTTGTCGCCTACCACCACAAGTACTCCTCCTTGCCCAGGGATGGTATTCACAATCACTTTCATGTGATAAAGTTTTTTCTGATTTCATTGAGTTGGGTGCATTAGTTTTTCCTGTATCCTCATTCTTGTCAGTGGCATCATGAGATAAAGTTTTAATTCTGATTTCTGAATTGTTTTCTTTTATGCCACCAAGTTCATTTGCCATATGGGGAAATTCTGACTTCCTCTCTAGATTAGTAGACGTACATTTTGAAACCATGCTCGGGAGAAAGCAAGAAGCATCCTCTCCATTTGGACTAGAGAATATCATCTTTTCAATAATGCTGGGGAGAAAACTATTAGTATCTATCATTTTGTTGAGATTATTTGACATCCTCTTTTCAACCATGCTAGGCTGACAAGAAATACCCTTCTCTTCATCTTGAACAGGACACACTCTCTTTACAATCATGCTGGGATGCAAACCAGTAGGTGTCCTCTTATCAATTGTACTGGAATGAGAAACAGTAGTATCTTTCGTTACTTCTGGATCAGTAGACGTCCTCTTGTCAATCACGTTCATGTGAGGGCCACTAGTGTTCTTTGATAGTGATCTTCCCTCACGCTGATTTTCTGCGAGAACTCGTGGGCGAAGAGCTTCCGAATCATGATATACCCGAGGACTTCTAATACAAGGTGTATTCAATGATTTTCTCAAACTTAGATGTCCACGGGTCGGTCCTGTACTTCTATTCGGAAATTTGTTATTCCGAGGAATCTTGTAACTGCATGGATAAGGGGATACCTTATGATGCGGAGAAGTTGACTTGTCAGCACCCTGGGTGGAAGAAGTAGTTGGGACATCAGAAGGAACGACAGGATTTGGAACTTTTGGTTTTGGTGTTCCTGCAGGTACCTTGAACTCTTTTATCTCAGTTGGACATGCCATAGATTGCTTTATATTGGTTATTATATTTTTCAATATCGAGGGAAATTCATCGTATGTTTTCAAAAACTCGTCAATCATACTATCAAGTTCCAGCTCTGTTGCTGAACTGTCAATATATTCGTACCACTCCTTCCCTTCTCTGGATACCGGATAACGAGTGTTAGTCCACTTGCATGCAAAATGGATGCAAAAACATGCAATTTTTTGCGGTCTATATTTTACACTCATATCCGTGATCAAATAACTCGTTGATGCTACAATACATGCTGCTTTGTTGAAATCTGCTCCAGCTCCCATTAAGTGACAGCCATGCGATATATATGCATGCGGGTGTTCGACAATGAATTCAAAACCCAATGTCTGTAGCAACACGTGTTCATTGAACAATAGGTCTTCAAAAGCTTCCGGCTTTAGTACCTTTGGTGGAAAAGTTTTATTCATAACTATGAAGGCCACTTTTATGACTGCATCCATTGGATGTGCTTGTTCTTCAACTTTGGCTGCCAAGAATACTGAAGCTGTTGCTATAGCAAATCTGTGAAACATTGTGAATGAATGATACATGTAAAACCTGTTCATAAACGTGATGGCTGTGTACATGCAATGGTGTGTCAAATCTAGCTTATTCGCCATATCGTGAATCATGTTAGCTGCTTGTACTCGATAGAAAACTTCTTTGTCTTCTGACACCCCGCATTTTCTGCTTGGAGTAGATTCAAGTTGTTCCTTAAGAAAATACCAACGCCGGTTCGTTGCCATTTTTCAAATTATGCATTCCAATCGTTCACATCCGTACTAGCGTAGTATTATTCTAGCCAAACAATTGTCTTCTAATTTAGCCATCTTGAGATATACAGACAAACGAGCGACTTAAAATATTGTAGGAGGCATTGAGGAGAAACCAATTGACAAATAATGCCCACTTCATTTCACTCCGAACTGTTGTACTACGAAACAAATGACTAATATTTTCACATTGAATTATATGTTCTTGGTGTATTAAGATAGAGATTTCTTTAAATTTTCGGCACACTTCAAAGTAACAGCAGCTGTCAGAATGAAATTGAAACATTCATAATAAACTTGTACCGAGTATACTTAAAAAATAAATTAAGCTTACTATTATAAGTTTACTAGCTGATTCCCCGCGGCTCTACTTACGTGAATTTTGTAATATGTCTGTAACTTTCTTCTTTCTCTCTTTCCCAACGATTCCCAACAATGGGGGGGGGGGATATCTAGTGAGAATGTTCGCCATTAATGTCGATGGTTTTGTTGTATTGGTGTGTACCCTCAATACCTTATTTTCACTCGTGTAATTGAGAAAAAGGTTATAGAAAACACCAATTTCACATTTCACTCCCTTAGGGGTGAATTTTCGCAAACCCTTTCTTAGCGCACATTTACGATATTTTTCATGTCACGCTCATCCCAACCCTCACCTCTAGGGGTGTCGTGTAGCTCATGTGGTGTGAAATGTACATAATTGTCATTGTAAATACGATTATTCATCTCAGAATACACAAAAAGCATGGACTCGATCCTAATATCGGTCTTTTTACGTCTCACCCTACCCACCCCGAGCTCTAAGGATATCGAGCCCCAATGTGGTCTCAACTAAATGAACCTTAACTCCTTTTCCCTTGTCTAGTAGGGGTCGGAGATGAAGGATGGTATGATGCCTCTTTTTGTCATGGCAGGGGAAATTGCAGGGGTGCCGGATGCCCTTCCTGACGCACCTTCCCAAGGCGTATGATCAATGAATGACATGAGGGTGAATGATAATGAGTGAATGTTGTGGTGGAACGATAGAGAACCCTGAGTAAACCTGCCGCGAACACCTCTTCGTCCACCACCTCGGATTCTACTTGGATCGGACTGGGTTTGAACCGGCGTCCCCAGAGCGCGTTAGGCACTACGCCACGGGCTGCCTTCAATGTGATCTCAACTCTGAAATGAAAAAAGAAGCGAGGAATAAATTAAAACAGAAATACCAGAGCAAACTACGAAAATTACTCACAGCAGAGAAATAAGCAAGAACACTATATAGGAAGAGAAAGATTGAATGGTTGAATGGAAAAGTGAGTGATATAGAAAAAGCAAAGAAAAAGAATGACATAAGAAAATTCTACAAAGACACCGAAACTTTCAACAAACTCCCACCAAATCCGATAATGGTATGTAAAGACACTAATGGTAGCTTATTATAAGGAAAAAGGATGTGCTTCAAAGATGGGAATCTTACTTCAGTGATCTTCTCAACTGTGAATTTATTGAACATGACACTATTGAAACAGTGGACTTGGCATATGAGAATGGTGAAGAAGTAGAACCACCAAATATAACAGAAGTTAAAAATGTCATAAAACAACTGAGAAATAACAAAACGCCCAAATTCGACAATATAACAGCGGAACTATTAAAAAAATGGAGGAAATACATTAATTGATAGAATTCATAAACTAGTATGTAAGATATGCGAACAAGAAGATATTCCCAAAGAATGGTTGCAAGGAATACTGTGCCCAATTTATAAGAAAGGCGATAAGAAAAGATGTGATAATTGTAGAGGAATAGCATTACTTAATACATGTTCCAAAGTATTCTCAAGTATACTATATAACAGGCTCTCAAACTATATAGAAAATAAACTAGGAGATTTTCAAATGGGTTTTATAATAGAAAGGTAACCATTAAAAATATACATATTTTAAGACAGATATATGAAAAATTGTATGAATACAACATTGATTTACATATCATCTTTATAGATCACATTTGTTAATGTGAATAGATCTGCAATTATACAGTATTTAAAAGAGTATAAAGTACCTACAAAACTTATTAAACTAGTTATAGCATCCCTCACTAATAATGAAGTAAAAGTAAAGATCAATAATAAATTTACAAACTATTTTGCAGTTAAAACTGGTGTAGCACAAGGTTCTCCAATATTAGCCCTTCTGTTCATCATTGTGATAGATTCAGTTGTCAAGAAACTTGACATAAGAGGAAATATATCAACTAGGTTGAAACAAGTATGTGCCTCTGCTGATGATTGGGTGATTCTAGGACGAATACAACAAGTAATGATAGATACTTTCCAAATATTAGAAAAAGAAGCAAGAAATGTGGCAAGTGAGAAATAAACACTCAGAAGACAAAATATATGAAATGGTCGAAAACCATCCATCTAGACAAAAAATGAACATAAATAATCAAGAAATAGAAAATGTTAATTCCTTTAAATATTTAGGATCAATAGTAAATAGTAAAAATGACATTGAAGAAGAAATAAATGAGAGAGTAACAGCTACCAACCGAGCTTACTACATGTACAAAAAGCTTTTCACAAGCAAATTAATCAGCAGTACAATTAAATTAAAGTTATATAATACAATAATTAAACCAATAACTATGTATGCTAATGAAACTTGGGTACTGAAGAAAAAAGATATAGAAAAGCTGTTAGTTAATGAAAGAAAAATAATGAGGAAAATATATGGACCAGTAAGAGAACCAGATGGCTCATGGAGAATAAGATCTAATGAAGAACTTAAAAGCCTAATGAAAGGAAAGAATATAGTTAAACACATCAAATCACTGAGAATAGCATGGTGGGGGCACATTCAAAGAATGAAGGATGAAAGAGTAACAAAGATCACATTATGGTCACCCAATGCTTCTAGGCATATAGGTCTACCGAAACAACAGTGGAAGAAGGAGGGAAATTGTTGAGCTAGCCCAGACTCACCCCAAGTTGTAGAGCTATAAGAAGAAGAAGAAGAATGTGATCTCAACTTGAACTTAACGGCATTGTAGTTTAAATATCTCATCAATCTTAAAATTATGTATCCGATGCATTTTTTTACATTTCAATATTAGTTTTCAATTATTTTTATCCATAAATACATTTCCACCCCACCCTCCACCCAAGGGGTGCTAGTGGTGTGTTTGCTTCATGAGGGCTGAATTAAGACTAACGCGATATCGAGAGTTCACAATCAGCTCTGCGATGCCGAAAATTATGGACTCGTCACCGATATGTCATTTTCGATAATTTTTTCATGGCATCCCCTTCCCTAGAGTTTATACGGGCTGATTGTGAACTTTGATGTCTTCGAAAATGTCACTACTGATTTCACCGACCCCGAAAACTACGATCTCAACACTAATATCGGTCACTTTTGATTATTTTTACATTTCACTCCTTTTCACCCCAACACAAAGGGTATTTATTCCTTATAGGGGATAATCGTGTATTTATCTAGCAATGAGGGTGTCACTTCATCTCAGTGGTCGCAAAAATGATTTTTTGAACACCAATATCAGTCGTCTTTTTATTATGTTTACCAGTCCTTCATTCCCACCCCTACCCTTGGGATGCTAGGGGTCTGCAATGTGGACTGATTGTTAACTTAGAAAGCATCCGGGACGTTCTCATTCATCCCAACGCCACCAAAAACTATGATTTCGAATCTAACATCGGATTTTTTCATTATTTTTACAAGTCATCTCATTCTCATCCACTCCCTAGGGATGCAGGGGATGTCTCACCCCACAGAACTTGTTTTCATATAGTCAATCATCTGTGTATCCAGTTCGGTTGAAAGTGCTCCAGGCACTCTAGAGTTATGGTGGGATACATACATAAAACATTTCAGCCTCCATTTCACCCCGTTAGGGGAGAATTTTCGTAAAATCCTTTCTTAGCATATGGCTACACCCTGAAAGGAACATATCTGCCATGATGTAGTAGTGAGTGGTATATATATATATCCTATTAAATAGGAATTCACAGACTAAACTAATTAAAAACAATGGTCAACACAAGTCGAGGGATTCTAGACTAAACAGAGTGGCGTCGACGCGAGTATTTTAGTGAGGCGAGAAAAGGTTATAAAAGAAACTATAAAATTTAAAAGCTGAAAGAAGGAGCTTAGAGCCTTCAACGTATGTTTGGAAAGGAAAGGTTCTCTTTGGGTGAGAAGACAACGTATATGAAAAGAGCATTCATGTGAGAAACGGAGGCGCGCGCAGAGTTGAGACCGAGGGTTGGGGCACAACTCTATAAAATTTCATGATAATCTAACTGTTGGCGCGTGTTGTGGACTAGACTCGTATGGAATCGTGGCGAGACGAGATGACGAAAGGGTCATATGTGCTTCGTCTGAAAAAAAACATTGACGCGGGAATAAGACAATAACTGGATAATGAGTTTTTTTAAGCAGCGACGTTAGGAGTGTCTGGAAGAGGTACGCTCGTGTGGGAGCTTTGTTCCTGGAATTTGGAGGCGAGGTAGACGGAGAAATGACGAGAAGTGGGGATGAAATGATAAAAGGAGCAGCGGAGTAGTAACACGGACATTCAGAACTTTTACATTCGAGATATTCAACATTTCAGAACTTTTTGACTTGGACTTTTACATTCGAGACTCTCGACACGCATTCGGTAATACGTACTCTAGAAGTTCACTCTCTAGAATCATATTCAAACAGACATGCTTGATACTGAACCAGGACAGACTTACTCGGGATATCACTTGAAACTTCACTCAGGTTCAGATATTTCATTTCACGTATTCCGAGTCAGTTAGTAGAATATTTAAGACTTCGAAATATTCGAGTGCTCGTTCGGAGATCAGAGACGTTTTTCTGAAAATAATTTAATCATTACGGCGAATAATCAAGCGAACTGAATTCCGGCAAGACGAACGGCTTCGATCAAGACGACGACACCCCCTTGATGAGACGGAACCATGACAACTGATGCGAGGGATTCCCGGAGCGAATGGTCGGCGCTTCCGAAGTGAATGGACGCTTTGATGGTAGCCCGACGAACGGGAAGGCGACGAGTCCATGGGTCACCAAGGCAAGTGAACTCGCCCCAATCGGAGGCCATGATCACCCATCTTTGTCACTAAGGTAACGAATAAATGCTGGTTGCATCCAGTAACAAAATATTGCAGCGAAGAAGATTAACGTGTGCGTCGAGCATGAAATCATTACGGCCCAGCTCAGAACACTAAAAAAACATTAACTTGAATTATAAGGGCCTATTGCAGAAGATGAGCTATTAAATGTATAATCATTTTGTAAATTCAACTAATGTTTGCCTTCAGCGTTTTCAATTTGATGACAAGATTTAGTATGTTAGAATTCATTGTCAATATTTTGGATTTTGTGTCTTTTTGGGGGAATGCTTAAAAGGAAAGAAGAAAGCATAACAGTTTTAGATGCAATGTATAACTAGAAAATAAATAATTTAGTTGTTTTATTTTCAAATTGCGTTTTCCGTATGCAACTCCGTGTGTGTCGCCACCAATTTAAATAATACGAACCCCAAACTCATTTCAATGAGAACCCTGAAGACTCGTGTATATTTTTTTGAAGTTCCTAATTCCCTAGGAATTCTTCAGTTAATTGTCCCACTTCTCAGGACAATTTGGCGCCCAACATTCAAGATTCTTGCAACATTCAAATCCATGGTCATTTCTCCTCAATGATAAACTTCATTTGTCGTAATTAGGTATTTCAAGACGGGGTATTTGATAAATTTATTAATTATTATCCTTTTAAATACCCACATATCACTTTTACTTATATATAAGATTAAATCAATTATTTATTTGTTATTTGATATATTGTAACATAATTAATAAAAAATGGGTGGTATGGTAGTCTCGACTTACCTTGCCCACTCAGCAACTTGTCAGGAAGCTCTCCATTTTATCTTGGATTAAAAATTGAAAGGTCGGGGTTACACATATATTTTCTTACTTAAAGAAAAACGCAACTTCGATAAAATTGGTTTAATTGTTCCACATAAAATACATCAAATTATACTCTAAGCTCCTCATGCACAAATTTCCTATTATATTCCCCCAAAACTCACACAAATTATAAACATAACACTTGGTTTTACTAAATGATGCTGGGTCATTAACAGCTCCAGCCTGAATTAAATTTAAACATGATTACATTACAATCATACATCATCGGCAATGCTGATTGTCCTAGATGATTACAGTTCATTAAACATTGCCAAGCGCCACAAGAGTTTTTGGCATCGTTGCGCTCGCACAGTCAGTTCACTGCAACTTGACGCTATAGCAGATGCACTGAGCGCAACCAGCCATGCTAATTACCTTAAGATTTGTACTTGAAGCTAGATCACCAGTTGTCAAAACGACGTGGGTGTGAGGAGTTCCTTATGGGTGAATGACCCCGTAAACTAACTCTATGCCTCGCCGGTCCCAATCGCCTTCGCTTCTACTCGNTATATATATATATATATATATATATATATATATATATATATATATATATATATATGTATGTATGTATTTTCGTTACGGCCAAGGACCACGAGGGCCCAACTAAGGACCACGAGAGTGCGCGCCAGTCAGTCTCATTTCTGTATGAGTTTATTCACTAGACACATTGAGCCAGGGGGGAAACAGCATCTAGATAGAATCCAGAAATATTGCTGTTTCCGAGTATTACAACTGCGGTGTTGAGTCGCAGAGGTTGCACTTTTCAGAAGTCGCAGCTATATGAACTGAGACATTGCATTGAAAAGCTACAAATTTTTTCTTGCCCCCTCCGGGAATCGAACCCGGGATGACTTAGTGACGAGCGAGAACGTTGCCACTTATATATATAGTAACATAAAATTTTGGATATGTCTTTAAAATGATTAATATTACTTACCTATCCCACTTGACCGGCTCATGCTGAACTGCTTAACTTGCCCCAAAACACAATAAATAAAAGAATAGTCGGGGCTCGGCTCCTTTTTATCATCGTGAAATATGCACGTATCCTGTGTAAACGAAACGCAGCCATTTGTAAAGTTGGATTTAATTATTTATTTACATAAAATACACTTTCACATGAATACATTTACAAAAGAAAACTTCCCATCAAAATATTACATTGACACTCTCTCATTTCAATAGTACCCTCAAAATGCACAATTTTATTCCTAACAATATCACACAATACATTTGTCCCCTTTAACCACTTTAATCAATTAAGAGCTATTCAAAGGACTGATGATCAAAAGAACCTTGACTTTTTTAACACAACACACATTTGGATTAGTTTAAGACCTTTGACTTAATTCTGAATAACAGATACTAATGCGCCACAAAAGTCTATGTCAATCTCACACGCATCTGGTTATAATTCACTGGCATTTGATAAGTGTTTGCAGTACAGCACACAGCAATTCATGCAATTTCCTTAGTACGATACCGTTAGGTAGCCCTCCACTTGGACTTGCAAGATGTCAATGACCTCATCGCCCGCACAACTCGACGAGGACGTTACTGCGTAATGGAACTCGAACAGTTTATCGCCCTTGATCGTCCAGTGAAATGTTTATCACTCACGAAACATAATCTTTCAAATTGAAACGACTGTCACTCACGCCAAACTAATTAAGAAAGCTTACAACTGTTAACGAACTCAATTTCAAGTAGTTCGTTTATCGCCGGCGAGCGAAAAACTAATAAATGATCAACTGACTGAAGTAATGAATCCGATGCGATAACAGAAGAGACAAGTAAAAATAATTGAAAAGTCTCGGAGATGCTCAGAACGAACTTTGTCTTATTTCTCTGATGTGATCTGTTTCGTAGTAACTTCTCGATGTCTCGTTGTGTCTCCTGGATAACTCTAATGATTTTTCTCGTTGTGTCTCTACCTGAAGAAATCATGTCCCCACCAAGTGACCCAAAAACTTCGAGAATAACTCCACCCTTCCTGACGTACTGATTTTCTTGGCCAATCGTCTATCAATTTCTTTCCACGTGATTTGCCCCTAATTGGCTCCCTATATTGTGACGTATTTCAAGTTTAGCCAATGGATGTGTTTGTTATTACTGACCCTACTTCTTTAGTGTTTTCCATTCATCTGCTCCCCGACGTTTTCCAGATCCGTAACCCTCAACTTTCCCCACGGTTATATTTAATTTTGACGAGACTTCATCCCTCGGCGCTCTGACAATGCCACCTTATTTTTAACGTGTCTGTCACATTTAACTCGCACCTCTTGCCACTTCGAGTCCCAAATCTTATTTTGCGCGGTCGCACCCCACTCCACGACTCTGCGCAAAATCACTCGTCTTTATTGTTCCTACCCTCGGCACGCGTCCCGGCGGTTAGCATCCCCGCCCCTTCTTCTTCTCCTACGCGCTTCTTGTCCAGTGTCACTCGTTTTGCATTGTACAAGCATGCGTTACTCCGCACAATGAGTAGCCTTCGTTCAACCGTGTCCTTTCTTACAATTAGAAAAAAATACCCATAACTTTTCACCCCTCCCCTCTTAGATATGTTACAAGATATATGGTTAACACTCACCTGATTACATTTGTCCTAGCTAGCTCTTGCGCCAATAAAAACATCAAGTGGATTCGTATTATTTTATGTAAGTAGAAACAACCCACAGGGTTCCTTGTTAAAGTAAAACGCATATTAAAAAAACCAAATTGACCCTGATACTTTTGTAGTTAACACTTCCATGCTCAAACCCAAAAAAATCATACCTTATCACACACAGCAATGACATGAAATTTAAAAAAATTCTGGTATTAATTATTACCAGTGATTTACAGCAAAAACATTAATTAAATTTAGAAAGTCATCATTACTGCACTCTCTCCTTTCTGCTCTCATTAAGAATACAATTACAAAAGTTCTGAGCGTGGCTAATTACTATTCTAGTTCGTTGCACTAGATATTCTCGCCGCCACTTAAACATCTATTACTGATCGCAGTCAGTTTTCTGACGTTACCTTTTCATTGATGATAAGATCAGTCTCGAAGTGATTGATCAAAATACTCGAATCTGATTGATGATCGAATGCTCAAAATACTCGAAGTGATTGCCTCTCGTAAATACTCAAAATCTGCTCAGAGCACCTCTGCATTATGTTTTTATCACCTCGTTCCCCTCTGTCCCTCAAAAGCTACGTCACGTGATATACTTAAAAAAACATGTGACTATTTTTTGCCAATCATGTCAAATTATGGCTCCACGCTGAGTTGTCGTTATTGGTTGAGAATATAACGACAAATACTTGTTCATAGTTCCCAAAAAGTTTCGAGGCCCCTGTCTTTCTTAGTTATAATATAATGTTAACCAGACATCCAACGTTCTCTTTCTGCTGATCCCAATACGCGCCTTCTCATCTCTTCTTCACGGGGAATAATATCTCACAGTCGTGCGAAATGTTTTTGACACCGCGTGGAGTTCGTCTTGAGTCGCGCCTGTAATACACACAATGCAAACAAAGAGAGGGTGCATCCAAGGGTCTAGGGTGTCCCGGAGGGGAAGGGGGAATACAGGGCCTTTTCGAGGAAAGGCCGTTTGTTCACGCTTGGACACCAATACATAAGAAATTAAACAGACACGGTCGCGAGGCAAAACCGATAGCTGGATGAGCCAGACATCACATGATCAAAGGGTGGACGTCGATAACTTAGAATGATGAGCAATTTGAGGCTATCAATCAATGGAAGGTAAGGTGAGAGTTTGTGAGGGATTAGCGTGGATTATTTATGGACAGAAAAATGTGACGTATGTAGAAGGACCGAGCCCTGTCACCTCACTTCATAGAGGGGTGAGCAGTGGTACTACGCCGATTCGGAGCCAAAAACCGGATGTAAGACTTCCTGTTTGTGGCTCCGGACCGGCGTAGTGATAAGAGCACTGCCTGTTCGAAGCCATGCGTGTTGCGTTTTGCGATAAGAGTTGCGATAAGAGTTGCGATAAGAGCGCGATAAGAGCGATAAGAGCGCAGGTTTGAGGCCAGAAACAGGAAGTGGGCAATGGGAGCGGTGAGGGTTTGTGGTTTTGTGATAAGAGCGCCGTCGGTTCGGGCACAGAAACAGCAACAATGAGGGTGGTGCGAGGTCGACAGGGTATGGGGTGGAGGCAGACGCTTGTGCAAAACACAAACAGAAAAAGTCGGCACTTCCGGTTGTCTCGAATCGGCGTAGACGTTTGTGTGATAATCTCCTGCGACGACCTGAAACACACTACGCCCTATGTGTGAATGCTTCTGCATAACATAGACTCTTCACCATAGTTGAGAGTTACGTCATACCCCTCCCCTCTCTCCCCCAGGGTGAAAACTAGTGTGAACATGCTTTCCAAGGTCGAGAGTTACGTCATATCCCCCTTCCCCTGCCCACCAAGATGAATACAAGTCTGTACATGCTCTATCCAAGGTCGAGTGTGACGTCATACTCCCCACAATTACATATCTAACATTGCGTAACCTAACCTAAAAATATCTTTAAAAAAGTGGGGATAGGGATGCCCTACCAAGGAGATGATGAGGGGGTTAGAAAAAAATATTTTTAACAAAAATGTAATATAAAATTATATAATATAAAAATACAAAATGTATAAATTTTTTGATATCACGTCCTCAAAAAAAAGATGATGGGTGCACCTTTTTTCACCACTTCCATGGAGGATACTCTGTGAGAATCATCTGCAAAATAGAAAAATAATTTTTTTTTAATTACAAACTTTTTTTTTCAAAATCATAGAAAAATGAAATGTATTCATACATCCTTATGGTATAGGAAACAGAGTTTCAGCATCCTCCATGGATAGAGGAAAAAGGCTTCCTTTTCATCCTTTATTTTTTAAAGGACATGATGCCATAATACTATGTTAAAATTATCTATCACCGCTCTGCATAGGGTGCAGATTGGTGGGTCGCACTCGGCGGGTATAGAGACATGTCATGCAAAACGCAGGAAGACACGTGGTTAGCACGTGTGCGACCGCTTTTTGAAACATATGGAAAACTATAAAAATAAAACCAACAATCAATAATTTTTTTACAACAGTTTCAGAAAGAAAGAGAAAGCAGTCCAAAGACACGTTCACGCATGCCTTCATGGTCAGGATGGCGACCCAGTGTTTCAAACATGGCCAAGATGCTGCTATGTGCATTCAGTACATGATGACAAATCTTAAGTGTGGAGGAGGATATCAAATGCAGAATCGCAATCATGTTATCGCGAATGTGTTGAGCAAGATCAGCGACATCCATGTCCGCTCACGCAGATGGTTCTTCCTCATCTAACGCGTCTCTTTGTTCTACAACGTGATAGTGACCCCACGGTAGACTTCTCGTAGCATCAAACCAATAACTTTTATCATCCATGCAGACGAGTGTTCGCACCTGTAAATAGTGTGGCCTTTTGATAGAATGCTATGCTGCATATCCATACGAGAAGTATTATGGAATAAACATTCTTTATACATATCGAATCCATAGGTTTTGACGACGGAGCGCTTAACACCTTTGGCCTTGCAAGCTTGTGTTTGTGATAAGGTGAGAAGAGAATACATTTTCGGGCGGAGCCCTAATAAATTCCACAAACATATCTGAACCGCACTCGTCTTTGAACAAACCTAACCTTTTCTTGTTACAGGGGAATATGTTAAATGAATTAGCAGAGTCAAAGGTTGACGTATCACAGAATGAAGGACAGAGATTCATGACGTCATAGACGCCACGTGATGTCTCGAGTATGAAGGAGTCGGTGTCCATGTAAAGAAGTTTCAGATCGGGTAGTTGATGTTTAAGAAATGTATAGAAAAAATCAAACATGTATTTTGATACTTCTAAAACCACGAAACCGACATAAATGGGTCTAGTCATTTTTATTTCGGTTTTCCTCAGCTCGATCGTCATAAGATCCCCCTCAATCGGTTTACTGCAGAAAAAATCAAGATCTGCTATGAGTATTCGAGCACCGCAGCGTCTCTCCCATGTATTGACGTGATAGATACGACGATGATGTCTCACATTCTCGCAACGTTTCCCATAAATACAATAGATCATTAGTTTATAAAAATTAATTTCAAACGAAGTGGTCGGATAATTATGTGAATACACACAAGCTTATACACCAAATCGAGTACTTGTTTTCAATTCCGAAGGTGAATAACATAGGATCGCTTCGGGAGAAGCGTGAACATGAGTTTAGGTTGTCTCTCACCCTCTGACGGTTTCTGCATCTCAGGGCAAAAGGGGAAAGTCCTTAAGCATGTCGTGTATACGTTCGAGAATATCCAATTCGACCTCTAGCACATAACCGCGTTACTCTCTTTCCTCCAGCAGCGCCCGCTCAATCGAAAATCTAGCAACATCGGGGACCCACCAAAAATCGCCACACGGAATGGATTGAAACATTGCCTGATCATAAAGATTGTTACAGTCGATGTACTGGAGATAACTTTCGCAAACGTCTACACGATAATCATTACCCATAAAAGAATTATTCGCGCGAGCGTGACGCGATTACGCAGAACCTTGAATTTAACAGATATCACATTCCCTATGCACGTTCGCGATGTAAAGAAATTTTAACGACAAAATCCAGACTTTTCATGCACTATTTGTAAGTTGACGTGGTCGTTGATGCAGAACAAGTGGATGGTAGGCGCGGTACTTCATCCACAGGATGTGAAAGAAAATCATAAAAATCCTATCTTGTACAAACAGCATTATTGTTGGGTGAAAGATGCGGGTCGTTTACTGGGCTCTCAAATGTCAAAGCATGGTCATAAATAGTATATATGCGATTCGTCTTCGAATGCTTTTTGCCGATGTAGAGAAACTAAAAACTCAAGTGTCCGTGTGTCACAGCAATGGAGATATATCTCCGGGTATCGTTTTCCCTTCGGGTGATGATGTCATCATGCGATTTCCATCCTGGCCCGGGTTTTTCTCCGTTTTTCCTTTGGGTAGAGGCGGATTTATTATACAGGTTCTCTAGGCTTTGTCTAGGGGCATGTTTATTGTAACAATAAATCGTGAATTTAGTGTTATTTTAATTCTTATGATTTTTAAACACTATACTCAGAATAATCTATAGTTCGATAATAACTTGTACANTACATGTAATTTTTTGCGTAAAATTACAAACATATTGACATTCTATTAGTATTATAACTCGCAGCTAACTTTTTATCTTATCTAGGAACGCATGATGAATATTTTTGAATCCGCCTTTGCCGTAGGGNNNNGGCCCTTGATCGGAATTGATGGGATGGTCCCTTGCTTGCTTCCGGAGAGTAAATTAGTTTATTTCCCTCCACGTGGTCATACGCAGTTTGTACTGTTTTTGACAATAAACGTATTTTTATTATTAAAATTTAAAAGATTTAAAAATTATTCGCATCAGCAGCGTATGCCGTTTGCAGTCTGTGTTGATTTTGGAGCGTTTACAGAACCCCTTGCAACGTGTTAACCACCAATAGACGCTTCCTATTCTATGGTCTATCAAAAGCATACACTGTTTGCTGTCGGACTCAACATTGTCTGTTCTTTCGATACGTCACGCAATCGTTACATCTCCTTCCGCGGACGCAATTACACTAATCAATTGTTGGAGGAGCTCAAAACACTCGCATGTCACTATGCAGAACTCCTCAAACATCCTGTACCGCTCGTCATGGACGATCACAATGAGATGTGTTTTCAGAACGCGACAGAATGTTACATTTGTGGGGAATCCTTTGTGAATAGCAATGAACGCGTTCGCGATCATTGTCATTTAACGGGACACTATCGCGGTGCTGCGCATAATGATTGCAATATGAATGATAAAGAACCACATATTATTCCTATTTTTATACATAATTCAAGTGCTTATGATTCACATTTCATTCTCACTGCTCTTGCATATGATCCATCTTGCAAAGAGTATCGATTATCGATTATTCCACAAAACTATGAACGTTTTATCTCCATCTCGATTAAGATTCATGGTGTAGAACTTCGTTTTCTCGACTCGATGAATTTTTTGCGAGTTCGTTAAATGCATTGGCAAAAACGCTTCACGAAGTGCTTTACGCTTCACAAGTGGCTAACTTCTTATTTAAAAGATAGATATCAACAGGTAGAAATACCTATACTAAAAATAAAATACTTCAGCGTTGTGTTTCAGAAACAAAGCCACTTACTTGCGGAGTACCCCAAGGTTCAATTCTCGGCCCTATACTGTTTTTATTGTATGTGAACGACATGTCCTCCTCCTCATCAGATTGCAAAATGATTCTTTTTGCTGATGACACAAATTTACGATGTAAACACGCCAATGCTCAAAAAGTTTTGTCTAACCTTTCGACTTGGTTCCATGCAAATCGTCTCATTGTAAACACTGACAAAACAGTGTCTATGTCATTTCACAATAGTATCACAAAATC